>JAEANM010010585.1:0-15720 GCA_017656035.1 Myanophis thanlyinensis
GAGGGAGAGAGAAAGCGGACGCGCACGTGCTGGTGGGGGGACATTCACACAAGTATCGCTGCTTCAGGGGTGTAGAGTAATGTTTCTGCTTAGCATGGCATTAGCCAGAGAGCTAATCAAAGATTTGAAATGTCTGACACTTTGTCAATGGACAATTCAGTTTTGTGTTGTTGCCTTACCAACTCTAGCCTAGAGCAGCCCCCTCTGCTTGCCTTTTTCTTCCTGCCAAACTTTCTGTGGTTTATGTTCTTCCAGAGTGGGGTCATTCAATGTGCCTGTGGATCTCGTCAATACCTATTGACCAATGAGTTTAGGGACCATTTAAGATCGCAAAGCATTGGCATGCAGTCCTGATTTTGGTTCTGAAGCTTAGGACATATGTGTAGAGCTTTGACAAGGATAAGGAAAGTGAGAAGCTTGAAATCAATACCAAAGAATGAAAAAAATATTGCTATAGAAGAATGTCAAAGTGATTGTGCTTGCTCTCCCCTCCCTGTTTTATTTTTTAAGATCTGGAAGAGAGACAGAGGCAGGGGGTGTCATATAGATTTCTTTGTCCTCCATGCATAAATCTAAAAATAAGTAATGTAATTCCTCATGTAATGTTGCGTCAGCAGATTTTCCACTTTTATTTATTCTTTTTCCCACTTAATCAATTCTTTATCTCTTTCTGCCATGGAAGAAATAGTCAGGAGGCATAAAATAAGATTTGCCATGTACATGCTGTTAAATCTGCACTGCAGTTTGAGCAATAATGGCATCTAGGTATTGGTTTAAATCTAATAAATGTCCTCTCAAGAACGTCTTGAAGTCAAAAGGTATGCAGACAAAGAAAACTTAAATCAGACAATAATTCTTGGTATCAAAATGCAATAAACAAAGGCAATTAAAACCAACAGCCTCTCCACATTATCTTCCAGAATATCCAACTATTTTTCAGTATCAAATGATAGTTCCTTGCCTTCAGTTATACATCAGAGTCAACCTTGTGTCAAAATATTGTCAGTAAACATTGGGTTTACAAAATGCCCATCTTCAGGCAAATCTGCCTGAATTTGCACAAAAGTGCAGACCAGCTCATGAAATCCTGTTTACTTTTTTTGAAGCTCTCCAAGAGGTGAAGCAGCCATATTTTGCTCATCTTAAAATTTGTTTCAGTAGTCATTAACATTTTCATCCAAGTGACCACACAAGAAAAGCCTTCCTTTCCTAACCATAGAAGCAATTCAGGAAAAAAAAAAAGAACAACATAATGATCAGGTCCATATGGAATAGAAGCATTTTTATCTTACATTTTGGAAATATCCAGGAAGTCTAAAAAATGAGGCATCCATAGTTGTGGCACGCTGGCCTATTAAGAGGATTCTTTGTTTTCAAGTACTTATTCCATGTGGTGTTTTGATTTCTTCTCTTTGATCACTTTCTTGAACTGATTTATAATTCCAGCATCTCATGGTGACCTGTGCAGTGTTTTCATTAATTCAACCCCCGTTATGTAATTAAAGGCTGCTTGAATTTCTTATTGGCTTAAACTCTCTTCTTAACTCCAGTCAGTGACCCCATGTTTCTGAGATACTAAAATTGTCCAGGATGTACCATGAATAACCTTGTTTTAACCACTAAATTACCTGTGTCTGAATTCAATTTGAGGCTTAACTATAAAGACGAAAACGTCCCTATATGTTTACATTTGGAACACAATGCATGACCTTTAAAATCTCCTAATGTTACTACTCACCCAGTGAGCTAAAACCATATGTCATTGGTAAGTGAATATAAGTATAGATTTAGGTTTATTTAGATAGGCAGACTCCTTCCATTGTATTTTTTGTCTATTGATGTCTTATTAAACATTTATTTTCCAAGTTCATATGTTCAAATTTTTAAGGCATCCATATTTTCTCCTTATAAACACCACTCCCTTTTAATGGATCCAAAGCTTAACAAAGACAAAGATTAGGGTACAAACTTCCTATAGTGGCTAGACTTTTGAAAAAATCCTTAGAATATCTATAAATGAGCCAATATGCTTCCTTCTCCCAACATATTTCTAAGCTAATCTCAGGAGAAAACTATTTACTTTTTATAGCATAAATCTGAACTCTTGGCCAATTTTCTGTTAGCCTGTACCAATCCTCATGCTAATTCTCTATCATACCTGCAGTTTTATGAAAGTCATATTTTATCTGTTTTTTCCTGATCCTATTGAATTTCCTATACAAAGGAAATGAAAATGCTTTATATTTAATAATGGCAGCATATAAACCAGAATTTTATTATTGCACATAGTATTGGGTGAGAACTTTTCAGAGAAAATACAGATTGCTTTATATAAGCTTATGGGACAAGGAAAAGGGAGACATATGGATTTAACAAATGAAGCAGGAAACATTAGAAAGAACACAGTCAAATATTGTTGCTCATTTTCTTAACGTTAAACTACCAACAAATTCCACCCAGGGTTGCCAACCTCTTTTTTCTTCATTTTTTTAAAAGGCTGTTGAATACTTGCTGTCTTTCAGTCTAGAAATATAAGCAAGGTAAGTTTTTCTTGGCATCTTGTTAAAGAGATGAAACGCTTAAATCATTAAATATAATGCTGTGCTGAAATCCACCTGCAATTTTGAACCAAGTTCTTCTACTATTTGAGGAACTTGTGGTTGTTTTTTTTTAAAAAAGCTCATTTTCAGGTACTTTCATGTTTCCTACAGATTTCTTTGGGTGTTGTTTTTCAGGTGACAGTAATGCTAATTAATAGTGTTTCTTTTCTTTCTTTTTTTACTCTTCTAATAATCTCTAAGATTACCTGTATTTTTTGATCTGTAGATAGTGATCAAAGTTTCTCCTTTGTTTTTGGTGACATACAGACAAAAACAGGCAGAGTTTTAATTACACTGTTGCAGCTGTCATTTTGACTTTTTTAAGTTTATCTAAAATAAGAAAAATTAAAAGACAAGTGTTTTGAGAAAACTGTTTAAAAACTTTATTTGAATCCTGAATTTAAAATTGTATATTTTAAATGTTTGAGCATCATTATTAATCTCCTGCAGCCTATAAAGCGAGAGTGAAAAAAACAAGCTAAATTTGGTAAAAGTGAGATGTATGAACATAATTCTGTTCATGCAATATTTTTTTCATAATTTGGGTTAATTTAACTCTCTGAGCCAGAATTCTGAATTTGGACTGTAAATCAATTCAGACCCATCAGAGTGCCCTATAGGATCAGATCGTCCAAACTGTGTCAATCTTAATTTGAAGATTCATTAAAAATATTTATTTTATTACTGTGTGTGTTTAACAAAGTGTAAAAAAAACCCCACTCCTCACTAAGTTTGTAATATACTTGTTTGTACCAACCTACTTTATCATCGCACTAATCGGAACTTTACCTGACCATTTGGGATTGCATACAACTGGATAAGATGTAAAGGATAGCATACTGTATGCTTTTTTAAAAAAAATTCTCAATAAAGGTCACAGGAGAATCATATTAAGCAAACTATTGGTCAAAACAATCCCTCCTCTGGTTTTTTTTTTGCTAGCCTTATTTCCAATTTTAAATTAGAACTTCAGGGCTTTGATAGCTAAACATGGCCATTGAGGGCTTGGAGCAATAAAATCATAACATTAATCAGCTAAATCTAGTAAAAATCTACAGGAATTAATCTTAGATAGAAGTTAATTGCTAGGCTAGCATGCAGACTTGAAACATGAATTACAAAACACTTCTGGGAAAAGCCACAGGACAAAACCTCATGGAAGGCCAGATTAGAAATGAAGTTGAACTTGGTATAGCTTTCCTCTAGGGCTGAGAAAATCTCCCACTATTGCTCCATTTTATTTATGGATTTCAAGTATATTTGAATCTAATGCCCAAGCCCTACAGATATTTTGACCTCATTTGGACACTGAATAATTTTGAATAATTTGCTATCACCCAGAAATTGGAAAGAGTATTCAATATTCCAAAGGCAACACCCAATATTATCATTGTAATATATTATCTCTGGAGCTCATGGTAATTGAAGAATATCTTAACTCTGATAAGATCAAAAAGAAAAATAAGCGTTCCATGCATTCAATTAATAAATTTAATTATTAATAATTAATATGTATTAGTATTATTACTATTCTTTTTTCTATAGCAGAAATAATCTGTTACATAGAATCCAGTCTTTACCTTTATTTTGGAACACTTAAAAGAACAAGGTACACCTTTATGTACTATTATAATGGAAGTTAATAACTTGCCAAGGAGAAATTAACATCTTTCCTGCCAGCCTCTATTGTTTTTTTTCTGTTTCTCCAGCAGATTCATATTATGTTCCACTTGAATGATTTAAGCATCTAAACATCTGTTCTATTGCGAGGCTCTGGGATTACATATAATAAAGAGCATACCAGGAAAAGCCACCAAAAACAATGAAAATCTTCCAAATGTTTTCATTTAAATGTCCACGGAGATCAATCAAGTGCCATGTCTTCTACAAGAGACTTTAAGAATGCTTACTTCGTAGTATAATTGCTCAATATAATTTTATGGCACAACACAAGTTCTGGGTTCTTTGGCATTTTGTAATCCTGATCAGAAATCAATATCTTTATTACATCCCTATTACATTCCTATTCATAGGCAATACTTTTGAAGGGCACAGAGGTACTCTACAAACCACATGTTTGGTACTGTTTGGTTAGGAAAGGGGCAAGGAGATATGGGTGTCTTTAATAATGAAAGGCAATAGTGAGCTAAGCTGGCATGACCCCCTATAGTCCAATATCAACTTTCTGGCCCATTGGGATTTTTCAGCCCCTAGGTAGAAGAAGAAATGAGAGAGACTGAAGACTAGAATAAAAAGGACTTCATTTTTGTCCGAGCTCCAGCTGATACGGAATGCTCTATGGACCTGCATTTGTATATAATGAAAAATTAACACTAGAGACGCCTATTCCTAAAACCATACCCAATCTAGCAAGACCACTTGTTATTCTCTATGTACAGATGTAATTAGACATGCTCATAAGGACTAATGCAGGAAAAGCAGAAGCCATCAACTCCAGCAGAACCCTAGTGGGCCTATCTGCATGATGCTTCCAAAACCTCAATTGCTTTATAGAGTTTCCCTGAGGCTCTATGAAAATGAGACAGAGAATGAGAGGAAGAGAACAAGGGAGACTTCTGTTCATAACTACTGAGCAGAAAAATCCACAAAATCCATAAAACTGCAGCCAAGAAATGTAGCAGAAAGAAGATGGAAGGTAAAGTTTAAAAATGTGAAGTTGTATATGCATATCATTTATATACGGGTCATTTTATTGTCCGTATTATAGCACGGCATTATTCTGTTAGACTTAATGTTTGACTTTTTTTTAAAGTTTCATAACCAACTTTGCATCCCAGTATAATTTCTATTTTCTCTCACCTTTACATAACAACTCTTTATAACAACTTTTTATAGCTAGCTTTGGGATTCGTGTTATTTTTCATTTACATCTCGGACAACCAAATGGTTTATCTCCCAGTAAAATAGATTCCAGATTCACAATCATATTGGATTCTCTTTTGCATACCTTGCAGACCCACCCACTAGAAATATTTGCAGTTTGTCTTTATGCCCATTGTAGGAATAGAGTGGGAAAAATTATTAAAATGTTCCTCAGAATGAGAAGGTAAGGCCATTTGGCTACATTTTTGGTGGCAAACATCATAAAGTTGAATGTTTGGGTGCTTCCATTTCATCATATAAATCACGAGTGTCCAACCTTTTGGCTTGCACTGAGTGAAAAGAATTTTTCTTAGGCTGCATTTAAAATATACAATACAGTTAATGTATATGAATAACCAATACAGTTAATGTATATGAATAATGTTCCTATATAAGGTTAGGCATGCCTGATATGGATAGACATGAATCACAGTCAGATCTGTGTTTATATTTTGAGGAACATAGGTAAATGATCCCTAATGAAATGGTCAATAAAATCAATAAAAAGTAGGAAACATTTAAGCAACCTTTGTCTTCAATGGGAAGGAAGCCTTGTCCTTCCATCCTGGTGCAAAATCTTTAAACTATACTTTGTACAAAGCAGAACTTTGGCAGACCAAACTTCAATTGATGCTTTCAGCTTCAGCTTCCAAAACAAACCAGGCTTTTTATCTGTAATCTAAGCTCCTGAACTTTCTTTCAGAAAAAATAGAAAGAGGTTTTTTTAATATCGGCAACAAGATCTATGCTTCTATCAGATTAACAACATTTTTTTCTGGAAAGATAAGCCAGATTTGTTTATAACAAACAAACAAAAAAAGGACAAAACCATAGCAATGAAAATGGGAACATCCATATATATGGCTCCATATAGCCATATAGCAACACAAGAATCTTTCTTTTAATTACTAAATTTTGATAATAATAATTAAAAAATAAAACTTAATTTACTATTTTGACCTTTGTTGACTCAGAGATAACGAAGGCAAGTATTTTTCCAATAAATTATTAGAGGCTTCTTAAAGTTGTTAAAAATAAATTATACTATTGTGTATCTCATATTTATTTCACAGTATGTTTATTTCCTTATCCAGATGTATATCCTTGTCTTTGATATAACAGATCTAAAAGTGGTTTTGTTTGCCTCTCCTACTTCCTTTCTTTTTCTTACCTTTTCTCATTCTAAAGTGGTGTACAAAACACAAATTGCTGCATTTGTGATAAATTGCAACACACCCATGGTAAAAAAAAGGGTCAGAGTAATTAATAATGAAGATACTGAAGTTGTATATAGTTTCTGTCATTTAAGGTCAACCAGCAACAAAAAAGGAACAAGAAGTCAAGAAATACATTGCAGACCAGCACTTGCTAGAATAGCCATGAAAGACTTAGAAAATATATTCATATAACGCAATGTGTCAATTCCTACAAAGATCAGAATTGTGAAAGCCAGTGTATTCCATGTGACACTTATGGAAACAAAAATTGGACTTTGAAGAAGCAAGATAGAAAGAATATTGGTGCTTTTGAAATTTAGCATTGGAAAAGATTCCTGGGAATGTCATTGGACAGCTAAGAAAGCAAAACAACAACAAAGATCATCAAGCTGTTAGTGCAGAGCATTAAAATGGAAAAAAAAAATGCTAGGAAAAGATGACTGAAAGAAAAAAAAGAGAATGTAGGGATAGATTGTCATGGACAAAATAGATCTATATTGGGGGTGTCAAACTCACAGTGTCACATATTGCGACTTTCCCCCCTTTGCTAAACCAGGCGTGGACGTGTCTAGCACATGATGCAGCTGGCCCACAGGCCACAAGTTTGACACCCATGATCTATATGGTCACTAAGACTAAGAATTTAGTCTTTCAGGATAAAATAATGTTTTTTCTATATAGCCTTGAGAAAAAGCGAAATATAAATATTTTGTTGACATGAGAGACAGGGAAGAAATTAAGGAAAATAAGATTCTACACTTGATTGTGCATAATCAAATAAAATATATAAGGAAAATAATATTAAAAAAATGAAAAGTCAGCTGTGAACCAGCCATTTCTGTCTGTTTATAACTATACTTGGGATTGAGGAGTTTAAATATAAACAGGTATATCTAGTATTATGGACTTATGTATATAATCATTTTTCCATTTATTTTAAAATAAATACAATTTTGACTTGCTAGTTGGAATTGGGTTTTTACTAAATATGTGAAATAACGATTTCATTTTTATGCACATCTGTGCAGATAAGTGTATGTATTATTTTAAAACAAAATACTGGGTCATAATCTTAATTCCTAGTGTAATTCAGGAAAGCTACCATTATACACAGGATAAAGTAGTATGTGTTTTACATAGCCTTGAGATAAAGCATAATATAAATATTTTGTTGGACATGGGAGAAGTTTGAAAAGAAATTAAGGAAAATAAAGGTTGCGCTCCTGGAGATTCTTGGATGTTGTTCTAGACCAGGAGTGTTGGATCCAGCACACAGGGTGCTTAGATCTGGCCCACAGGGCCACCCTTGAAACATTGAAGGACTGGCCTGGGGTGCATCTGCCAGCAAAAATGGAAGCCAAGATGCCCGTGCCAGTGAAAAAAAATCAATTTTTGCTGGTAAAAGGTTGTAGGAGGCTGAAAATGGAGCTTGCAAAGGCTACATGTGGCTCTCTTGAGCTCCATATTTATTAGCAGAGGGTGACAGCCAAAAATGGAGCTTGGGAGCCCGATTTTGCTGGCAGAGCATTTGGGCCACCACATATGCAGATCCCCTGATCTGTTGAGCTGGCCTCACCCACTCTGGCCATGCCCATCCTGCTCCCACCCAACATCAAACACAACCTTGATACTGCCTTCAATGAAATTGAGTTTGACACCCCTGTTCTAGACTGTCTGTGCAGTTAATGAAAGAAGATATGGATGCATTTAATAGAGATTTGTGGACAAGCCATATTTTAACCACGAGGGAATGTTTTCTAAAGTGACACAAGATAATGCCCATGAAAATGAAATAAGCAACCATGTCAATGAGTCAGAATTTGAAAATAAGGTCAACTAATGGACAGGTGCCTTTAAAAGGAAAATGAGGTTAAAGGGAAAACCCACAGATCATACAAATAATAGCTACTTATGTAAATAAGGGATTTTTATTAGCTTCAATGAGTTTAGAATCAATGTTCTGTATGTGTGCATATGATACTCACATGTAGCTCAGTGATACATCTGGCAGAGTAATGAATTTAATGAATGCTGCCAAATGACTGAGACACTAGCAGCCTGCTTTGCCACAGGGACATTGACAGTCCCAATCAATAATCTGTCTGATCTCTAGTAAATGTCACAATAGTGTGGAGCATACAGCTTTTCTTTCGCCTACTGGTAGAATACACAGATTTACCAATTAGTGGAGAGATCCTTTATTTATTGATTAAAATAGAGTATTCTTTACACTTTCATTCTGTTTCAGGTAGGATTCTCCTTTGCAATTAAGGAAAGTGATGCAGCTGACCTTTCAAGAAATCACAAAATACCTGTATGGTTGTAGTAATCAGTGTGTAGAAGATGAAGACCAACAGTGTTCCATCCTCTTCAAATGCTTTTTTTTATAAAGTAATCTTGGAGTGTCACAAATGTAATCTATCTGCTTTCCTGACTAATAGATCAACACCCACATCCACAAATGGATTATCACTTAAAGGATCCCATTTTAAACACTGCCTTTTAGCCTACTATGACCTGCTGAATTTAATATTTCTAGATGTCTTAGTGACCAAAGTTTGATTTAGGTATCCCATCCTTGTCACTTTATTAACTCTTCTGCTAGGCAATGAATTTAAAATTCAACTACTAAAAGCTCTTTCAAATTGTTGTTATTTCTTCCAAAAGGTGTGTTGAAAGGTCAAGTGATATACTTTTTAGAGGCATTGGACAAATAGCATAAAATATTTGGTGGAAAGTTGACATGAATGTCATTTTTCTGAATAGTTAATATGTTAACTAAGCCAGATGTTTACACTGGATTTGGCATTTTTGTCTGTCTATTAAGTCCTTCCCAAAGTTAGGCAGATGCCTAATAATATTAAAAATATTATCACAAAATATTGCTTTTCCAAGTAATCTGTCTTCAACAATATTGCTTGTCTATGTTATTGAAATTTTGTGGGCAGTTATAGCCAGAATAATCACTTTTTAGTATTAGAAATGTAGATATGACATTTAAAGTTTTTAGTTGAAGGCACAGAAATAACCAGCAAAAAGGAAATAACAGTTCTGCTTTTGGGTTGCCGTATGGACATATTAAATATATCTTAAGGATATATATCCTAGGCATTTTTACCTAAGGTTATAACATACTAATCTGTATAAAGAAATGCTACAATTACCTTCCAAGAGTTCTTAATTGCAATGAGTTGACAATATCTTGGATAATGACTTGTAGATGTGTTTACAGTAAGTTGACAATGTGTTGGATAAATGTTCTCCTAAATTGTAGATATTTTTACAGTAAGCCATTGGGAGTGTTTGTAGGCTGGTGAAAGAGAGTTGTTTGTATCTTTTAATGATTTACTGTTTGAGTTTACTTAAAAAAACAACTCCTTCATCTGTCAGTATCCACTGCAAAAAATACAATGTTAGTAACAATAGTTTTATTAATACATCAGGGGCCATTCAGAATACTACGTAATCAAAAACTCTAATATTTTCCTGTTTAATGAGTTATACTTTGGCCAATTCCAGCAAACATAATTCTTTTGGCTCTGTGTAAACAAATATTTTTTAAAGTTATAACTTGAGCACATAAGAGCTATGCCCTAGGAAGCACAGCATGGCATGGACTATATCTGGCAATTATTATTTCCTTGTGTCTCGAACCAAATCCATTTTTATTTTAAAAAAAGTTATCCATGTTAGCTACTGCTATTTCTTTAATCAAACTTTTTTTAAAAATGCTGTCAGTGTGAGCTTAGCTACATAATGCAATGAAATCCAATATACACTAGAGAGCAATGAAAAGTTCTCTCCACAGTACTTCTTTCAGTAATTCCTAGTCGTCCAATGTAATTTGTATGGCATTAAGCATTATTCTGCAACATAAGCCAAAGCCAAAATAAATATTTTTCATTGCTTGTTTGGTGATATCACAATTTACATGTTATGATCACATTTGCAATTTTCCTAGTATAGTACAATTTCCAAGCTGTCTAGCCTTCTAATTAATTTTATAGCATCACATTACAGTTGTGGGTTTGCTTTTCAATTTTCTCTCCCTCTTTCCCTCATTATTCCTCAGCTAATACTAACTTCTGCACAGCTTTACCATTCTACATTGACATTATTTATGGAAACACCTTCCCTTCAAAGCAGCTTTGAAAAATGTTCCACCCTGATGCTATTTAATAGGGGCACTTTATGCATTTAACTATGAATCATCAAGTGTCAAGTATGTGATTCATGCTGTGGTTCTATGTTCGCTAGAGACTAACTTCCATTGAACTTCATGAGATTTAATTTTGAGGAAACATGTGTAGGGTCAGGTTATATGAGATTAAGTAATGTACATAGTGGAGTTCCTTGGCCAAAAGGGATTGACGTAAAGCATGTCCTAAGACAGAATGCCAATAATTGTAAAAATGGCAACTTCTTAAAATGGGCATGCTGTTCTCTCACACAGAGTAAAATAAAAATTCCCTGCATGGTTACTCTTGGTGCAATTCAGATATGGATCATACCTGTACCCTTAAATGTACTTTTTTCAGAGTTTTCCCATTTAAATGGATAATTTAAAATCATATTTTTGATCAAGCTTTTGTCAATCTACTATCCCCAAAATGTAATAGAGTGCAATTCCAATTATTTCCTATGTGGTGTGGCTTTGAATTGTAGGAATTTGCATTTGCATTTCAGGTCTATTAAACTTTTAGCCATTCTATAAATCATGAGGGAGGTTTACACAGTGAAAAAAAAAATAATGTAAATCCATTAGATGTTCAAGAAGAGGAAAAAAGTGCCATGAAATCACATTTATTGAGAGATTTATTTTATTTGTAGTCTTAAAATCTGCACACCAAATTAAAAATGTTTTCTTCAATTAAATAATTAAAACTGTTTTTCATAATTGTGAAAATATGCATCATCATCAAGCACATGTTGATTCAAAACTAACCAAATACCATAGACATTTTTTTCTAGTTGATATGGTTAGGATCAGTCTTGATTCATGAACTGATATATAGAAAATTACTACAGAAATGGAGAGACAAACGCAAGGAATTAAGAAGTAAATCCATGACATGTATTATAGCATATCAATATATTTATTCACTCTGTTTTCTCTCTATTCACAATCTCTCATGGCAGAGCACCTTAGAATACGACATAGCATTGTTGATTATTCTACATGAAACATGAGCTTACATAACCAGCTGTCAGATTTATTCTACTCTGTCTTCCAGATCAAACTGTTACATTCATGTTTAGTAAGCCAATAAAACATGGTTTTGTGGTAGGACAGTAGGTGGTTAAATTTCCAAGGGGTAAATGGCAGGCATTCATACAAAACTCATTAACAAATGATTGGAACAACCAGCATATATCCCTCCCCCATTGTTTTGGAAACCTTCTCTACAGGGCTGAATTGCCATACTGACTGTAGCTCACAGCTGAGGCCAAACTCTCCACCACTTCATTGGTCTCAGTTGGGGAACCCTCTATGTAGATGTGTCCCATGGGATGTCAAAGATACTCTTACTTTTCATTCACAACAAATCTGCTACCATTCATATAAAGATCACTTTTGCAAGATTTTCACTAGATACATAGTGCAGTCACAATCAGAGGGGTAGGAAATAACATATGCAGTCACCCAATTGCAGCTTCAAGTCAGAGAGTTGTAATATAAAGTGCTTGAAATTTTGTATTTATGATGATTTTATTGTTTCATATTTTTCTCACTTCAATTTCAATTTCTAGAGCTGATGTTCAACTAAATAGGTACTTTCCAATGCATAAAATTTAAACAAAATTAAAAGTAAACTACAAAGTTATAACCAGAAGCCAATATGCACTTGTCAAAAACAGATCATGCCAAATAAATCATATTCTTTAACAATTGATTGATTAATTGATTAAATTAGTGGACAAGAGAAATGCTAGTATACTTGGATTTTAGTGAGACATCTGACAAAATAGACAACCAAATGTGCAGGAACAGACTAGGAGAAACTTGGCTCAATAGCAGTAATTGTGAGAGAGATCAGCATCCTAGTGGACAATCACTTAAATATGAGCCGGCAGTATGCTGCAGCCATAAAAAACAACAACAATGCAATCTTAGGCTGCATTAACTGAAGGATAGAATCAAGATCACATGAAGTGTTAGTACCACTTTATAAGGCCTTGGTAAGACCACACCTTGGTAAGACCACACTTCGGAATACTGAACATCAAAGCACACAAAATAATTTAAAACTCTAGAAGAGCTATACAAATGAAATAAATACAGCAGCAATTTACATTTCATTGTGAATAAAACACCTGTGTGAGCTTAAAATTCAAGAAATCAGCTGTCAATGGCCTTTTTGATAATTGTATCCTTAGCTCTGGAATGGCTTCTGAGGTATCTGAGAAAAGTTCATACAAGAGCAGGAAATCCTATAGAATGCACTAAAGTTTTGAATAAAAGGATACTATTTTGTAGTAAACTGGTATGTATTTTTAAAAGCACATGAAATCTGATAATTCACACAGGAGATGTTCAAGTCATCTTTAAATGTTCACATTCATTGGATGCCAATAGAATATTTTGTTCTCTTATCTAATGGAGCCTACACCATTAATTACTATTTTCAGCAGCACTGACAATCTGAATGTAAATGTAAACCATAATTGAGGTTGATGTTATATAAACATTTTGAATAAGAATGCAATGAAACTCAATCAAAGGGGTTTTCATGGGCAATAAAAATTACCTGCTTTTCAGAGATCTCTGGGCTATGTTAATAGCTTGCTTTGAAAATGGTGCATTTGCCAAATACCCACATTACTTTAAAAAAAATGTTTCTGGCTCAGTTTTCATCTGAAAATATAAGAAATACAATAAAATCAGTCATAAAACATTAATACCACATGTCCCAAATAAGTGAGCTTTGGAGGAACCTTAAAGAGTTCTTTTTTTCCTATTAAGGCTATAGAAATAAAGGAAACAAAAATATACTTTTAATACAAAGCAAAAGAGCTGGGAAAGGCATGTGGTTTTGTTAGAGGTAGGCTTGTGGTTTTGACTTATTTGAGCCACAATCAATAGATGTTTTCCTTTAAAAAAAACCACAAAAATGAGGAATTGATAGAACGATCTGAATTAAGTCACGAAGTCTCTCAAGAAGCCAAATTCCCAAAGCTTAACTCTTGAACCAACTTTGCTGGTTTTCTGTCTCATTAAAAAAATGAATATATTTCTAAGATCTTGCTGACAAATAATAAAAAGGTGTTATATAGAAGCAAGTATCCTATTTTGCTATTTTTTATTTGCCTATTAAGATTTTATCTTTATGAAACAATTCAAAGTTTTTGCATTCTGGGACCTACACTATGGCTATTGGTGATGTCTACATAAACAATGTTCTCAAAGTGTACTTGCACTATAGATCTGTAAGGACACCCAGTCTGACCACAGTGTGCAGAAACCTCCAGATTTTTCTCTTCATTTCACATGTAAATCTGTATACACACCCTAAAGAAAAAGGAATCATAAACTTTGTTCCATGCACAGAATGTTTAAAATGTTGCAGTTTTCCAAATAAAGATTTGTCTGCTTGCAGAAGATTCTGCTATATTTGAAGTACTTTTGTTTTAATAAGAACTGAATTGTGTGGAGATTATTAAATAAACTAATTATTTCTTATTTCAAATGGCAATTATTTTCTAGTTTGTATAGTTTTCATCTACTTATGAAACTAGAAAGTTGTTAAAACAGACTTGGGGGATACTTTCTTACAGCTCAATCATTGTTGACTTCAATATTAATTTGGACAACCATGAATTATCAATGAAAAAAAATGTATCTAGTTAAAATTGATCTATGCTTCTAATTCACAGATGAGATGCTCAAGACTTCAAGATAGTTAATTCATAATTGCATAATGTGAACCATCTTAAACAAATAGAATAGTATGAGTGACCCATAATTGTATTGAGCAGCATACTTGATAGAATAACCACGGAAATATATCAAGCAACAGAAAAAGTCAGTAAAGGTTTTAACGAAGCTATGCCAACAAATCTGTAGAATGACAGTGGTCAAAATATTAAAAGTTGTTAATCTGTGTCCCAGTACAAAAAATGGAGGCCTAGCAGAATTCACAAGCTGTTGTGAAATATACTTAGTTTCTCAAATTCACAAAATAATCTGATTCAGATTAAAGTACTCTTCATGGAAAAAAGACATTCCAGATGTTCTAGCTGGCTCTAAAAGAGGTGGAGGAACATGAAACATAATGCATCTTGGATAATTGAAAGTCAAAAATTAAGTGAGTATACTTCAGTGAACAAGCAGTCAAAAATATGCCACAGACTAGCCCTTGATAGAAAACAGCCTTAAAAGCCTCAGAAAAGATATTCAGATGCTGTGATGTGTCTATGCCTACAAAAATCAGATTAATTCAAGACATGGTATATAATGGTAATACTTTCAAGTAACAAAAGTTGAACTTTTGCAGGATCAAATGCAGGATCAAAAGAGTATTAAAGCTTCATAGTCCAATTTTGGTATTGGATAAGATTCCTTGGACTACCATGGAAAGAAAAAGAAAAAACCCCAAAGTGATTGTCAAAGAAAATAACGTAAAGTGGTCATGCCAGGCTTAAATCATCCTACTTCAGTCATATTGTGTGAGGTCTCTGATACTGGTAAACATGAAAGAAAAGACAAGCGGGGCTTCTGGTGGTGACGTCAGGGTGGTGCAGAAGCAAGGAACAATGGCTCTGCTCTTTGTATTTCTGATCCTGCCAAATTGGGGACCTTTCAAGGCACGGTAGGTCTGGAGGACCGCATGAACTAGAGGGGAAGCCTTTGGAGTAGCAAGGTGACAGGCAATCGCCTGCTATGATCAAAGGAACCCCCTTCAACCCGATTTGACTGTGCCTGTCATCCATGATGGCAGGGCTGAGGCCGTGACAAACCACACATCAGGAAGGGGAAGATATAATTTAACCTACTGGGCGAAAAGTATTCCAAATCCCAG
>JAEANM010010586.1:0-15719 GCA_017656035.1 Myanophis thanlyinensis
TAAATTGTAAATTTTTAGATTTCAGCTCATTTAATGGTTTTATATTGGGTTTTAAATTTATTCTCTATGTATTTTTTTTATCTGTTGTAAACCGCCCCAAGTCCCTAGGGAGAGGGGGCGGTATATAAATTTAATAAATAAATAAATAAGGTTACCAGACATTTGAAGACAGAAGGACAACCATTGCACAAGAGAAGTGTGTACTCTTCAAGCCAGACTGCAAATGCTGCAATAGTGGTGCCCACATATCTGCCCGACATATGGCAGAAATTCTGTTTCAGTATTGGCCTTAATAGCCACTTGTGGACATACCATGAACCGCTGATTACCTGCTAGATGTCAAGGTCCTCTCCGAAAATGATGGATGAACATCATCATCACTTTTTACATCACTATAAAGGCCAATACAATATGTTTAATTGTTACACACAAAAAAGAAATGGAGCTTCAATCGTACACTTGCAGACACTATGTCCCTTAAAAAAAAAACCCTCCAGATGACCTAATACACACACAATGAATATTTTCATTTCATTTCTATCTGCAATCAGAAATTAAAACTGATTAATTGACATATTGTATTGGTCTTTATATTGGTGCTAGGTCTTTGTTGAACTAGGACGTTTCTGTTGTTCTTAACTACAAACATTATGAGAGCTGAGAGAGACTAAGACCTAGAAAAATGTGACTTGCCATAAGCAGTGTATTTGCTGTTTTGGGCAATTACTACTGCTGTCAGGTGCAATATTTATATGATAATGGCAGTAGATAAAACTCAGAGATGTAATCTGCTGAGTCCAGACAACTTCAATTACTATTGTAGTATAAAAGAATACACATACACATAATACAGAAGAATAGCTTGTGTGAGCCAGTTTGGCCTAGTGATTAAGGTACTAGGCTGAAAAGCAGGAGACTGTTTAAATCCCACCTTAGCTATGAAAGCCAGCTGGGTGATCTTGGGCTAGTCACACACTCTTAGCCCAATTCACCTCACAGGGTGGTAGTTGTGGGGAAAAGAGAAGGAGAAAGGTGTGTTGGATATGTTTGCTACCTTAAGTTATTTATAAAAATAGTAAAGATGGGATATAAATAATAAATAATTAGTTCAACATATAATCAGTGTTGCTACATAGAGATGTAACTATTTACCAAATTTGACTTCTGCAAAAGATGCTACTTTTGTACTTTTGTTTAGGATTACATGAAGGATAACTAAACATAGCTAAATTCTGAAAAACAGATATTAGTAGTTAGAAATTATATATGTTTTCATTTTCTGTAGTATTCAAATTCAGTAGTCCCCAAACCTTTGCAGCGTGGTGGCCTGGTGGGGGGCAATGGATTGTGTGAATGGTGGGCATGTAGGTCTACTCACACAAGAAAGAAGCTCCTTCAGGCTTCTTTGTGCCAAAAGTTTTTGTAAAGGGATGGAAGGCATGAAGACGCACAAGATTGCGTCCTAAAGCCTTTTATCTCTTTGCAAAAGGTTTTGGCAAATAAAAGAGAAGGCTTTGGGAACATGGTCTTGTGCTCCTTCATATTCACTGAGTCTGCCCAATGTCCAAAAATGGATTGAGTGTCCTGCACAGGCAGCCTTGGTAAGGCAGCAATGCAGAGCAGGGTGCACACTTCCCAATCAGCCTCTGCTCTCACAGTTTTTGGAGTATTGGGAACAGGAAACTTGGCCTGGCTGGGGGAGAGAGGGGAACCAGGCCATCAAGAGAGAAGAGAATCCTTTGGGGCACCACTCACACAAGTGAAGCTGCACACATGCACGGGCCTGCCTCTTGTGTGGCCTGGTTCCGTATAGGCTAGGATCCAGTAGTGGGTAATGGCCCGGAGTTGGGAAACCCTGTCTAGCTCATTAATTCATTGTAAAAATTCATTCATCATCACATTGCAATAAGCACAACTGGAGTTCCAAACAAATATTAAGACAATTAAAATATGAAAAAAATTTTTTTTTCAAAAAACTGGATTATCATATAGAGCAGGTATCTGAATGTGTATTTCAATTTGCTTGAAGGTTACGACAAAAATATCACAAAATTGTGCATGGTCACATAATGATTCATGTAATGATCATACGACTCTCTCAGTGTGTGTTAGTTCATGGCTTGGGAGAGACATGGTAACAATGTCAACTAATAAATAGGCATGGCAACTAGGTCAGCCAATGGGAGCTGTTTGGAAGCTGAAACAGAGTAGTTGCTATGTAAGTCAAAAGAGAGCCTGGGCGTGGCTTAGCTTAATTGCCTTATACACTGAAGTTCATTTTTCTGTGCTGAACGCTGAAACTGAAACTCCTCTCCTCTGCTTGTGCTTGCTTGTATTTGCACATTGGAAAGCATGCTTTTAGTATTGTATACTTACTTCATGTTATATTATATATAAAGAGAAGTTTCTTATAATGGGATCCTGCTGAATCAGTTACTTGTGTGCGCTTTCTGGATGTGATTGCTGCTGTAAAGTCTGATAGGTTATGGTCCCAGAGCACAAAAAGACTGAACTGTAATTAAGCTGAAGAGATTACCTGTGTTAAATAAGAGAACAAGGCAGAGAAAAAGCTTGCAGAATGGCTGTTGAATTAAAGGAGAGTTCTCTTCCTCGATTGGAACAGAAGAACTATATTATTTGGGCTGCAAAGATGGAATGTTTCCTGAAGGCTAAGTAGCTCTGGGATATTGCTGTTAATCCACTCCAGGGGCCATTAGCATCTGCAGAACAAAGGCAGCATGATAAGGCACTGGCCTACATAATCTTGAGTTTAAAAGATGAACAATTGTCCATTGTGGAGAAGCATAGCCTCCAATCGTCTGGGATAGGCTGACACAGGTCACGTGACTTGAGTCGAAAAAACTATAAAAGCCCAAGCCTTTACTGGAAGTACCCCAGTGTTTTTTTGACTCTGTCACAGTGGTCTGACTTGTTCTGGAGCATCTTAGGATAATCTTCCTCAAGCTTGTTTTCCTCTCTCTGCTGCAGTTTGCAAGTATTTCACTTCTTAAGTTGTTTTCCTTTATCACCTGATCTACGCTGAAATTCTCTGGAACTCACAGGCTGCGGGGTGAGGCTTTTAGCCCCCCCACGAGCTTTGCTCGTGCAGCCCAAAGCTGGCTGTAAATTGTTTTTTCTGTGCCTGACGGTTCTGCTGCCTCTGTCAGAAGCTAAAGCTGTGGGTTGGAGCTTTGCCTTCCCTCCCCTCTCTCTCCAACTGCCTTTGTTGTCTGGCTTTCCCGACGCTGTTGCTGTTGCACCGCTGCAACTTCTGATGCCGGTTTAGCTCCACGTTGGCTAGGCTTGCCTTGACCGATTGGTGTTGAGCAAAGCTATTTGCCTTCTTATCTTTCTGTTGAGCTCCCAACGTTAACTTTTCATCTTTTCCTTGTTCTCCTGCTTTCCGTGTTGCCTCTGGCCATTGCCCTTCGCCATATTGCCTTCTTCTTCATCGTTTAAATGGCGCAAAAAGTTGGCGCCCACCATTTTGGAAGCCGGATTAAACCTTGCCATTTTTGCCTGCATTTTCTTTCTACGTTGTTCTTTCTTCACAGACTGATTTTTTTTGAGGAGCTGCACTTAACCCTCCCTAGACACCCTCGTTGTTGACCAGACCTTGCTTTTTCCTTTTCTCACTGTTCACTACCGTTTGTTGTTTAAAGAAAGAAAGAAAGAAAGAAAGAAAGAAAAGAAAGCCTTACTTTCCAAGTTGATTCCCCCTCTGTTGGCTCCCCTTGTTTTCCTTATCCCTAAAAAAAAAAAAAGAATTAATTTAAGAATTACAATTCAATATACAAGAGTGAACAATTTTCTAATAGGAGCCTTTGTCACTTAGCTCCTAGCACCACCTGGTGGACAAAAAAAAGATTTTAAAAGGAACAGACAGTTAGCAAGCAGCCTTGGCCTTGTTGCCTTTTAGAAGCTATGGCTTCCCTTTCTGCATACAATATGCAACAGGAAAGTGCTGAAGCTGGCACATCCCTATCACCCTCTGCTTCTGTAAATACCCAAAAGGACGCCCCAAAAAAGGCCAAATGCAAATCTGCCACTTCACGTAGCTCTAGGGCGGATGAAAAAGCGGCTTCACGCCGCCATAAAGCCATAGAGAAACAAGTGTGGCGTGCAGAGCTTAGTGCCTCCCATTCAGGGGAAGCTTTGGCTGCACCTCCACCTGCCTTTGCTCAATTAGCGGTACAGCTCTCCCCTGATCGTGACACTCAGGAAAACGTGTCACCTGACAGGTCCTTGCCATTCGCTTCTGGACCGGTTCTCCCTGCATCTCAGGCTAGGGGTGATCATCCTCCTCCAACCAATTCCAGGGAGGATCTGTTCATGGTAGTCAATGAGCTTAAGACCTCCTTAATTGCTGCTATATCCCAGGGGATAGTGTCTCTCCAACAAGCTCACACCCCTACTGCAACCTCCAGATGTGTTTCCGCAAGTATCCCAGTGCCTGTGGTCTTGCATACTCCAGACGCATGTCCCTCCCAGTCACACGCTTCTTCACAGCGTGACTCGGACTCCAAAGCTGAGGAAGGAGAACTGGTTGAGGCGACTCTGTCCAATGATGAGGCACCCTTACCTGACATTCAGATCACTCCAGGGCTTTTTCCTTCGTCCTTGTTTCGCTCACTCCTGCACAAGGCGAAAATCACCGCTGATTTGGAGGAATCCCCTCCTGCAGCCCAGGGCACACAAGAACAAGCACGGGCTTCTAACCCCCTGTTCACAACGCCCCCAACCCGCACAGAGGAGGTGCCCACCCCTCAGATGGTACTCGATCATATCCAGAAGCAGTGGCTCAAGCCCGCCACTCATGTGGCCCCAACGACCAATGACAAAAAAAATTACTTACCCAGCAAGGCTCTCGGTAGAGGACCCGGTAGCATCGCTCCTCTCCCCAACTCCTGTTTCAGGAGACGCTGCTGACCTGTTGAAGCCAGAAGAAAAGAAATTTGAATCCATGCTAAGGTACGATCATCAATCGGCAGCATGGTCCATCAAGGCAGCGTCAGCGGCCACCTTTTTTAATAGAACCACCCTTATGTGGCTTTGACAGTTGCAGGAGCGACTTTCTCCTACTGACGCACGTCTCCACCTTGATGTGAGCAAAATTATCCTTGCCACTCAATTCTCGGTCAGTGCAACTCTGGATGCCATTCGCTACTCTGCCAGGGCAATGGGAGCCTCAGCCACTACAAGGCGGCTGCTGTGGCTCAGAAATTGGCAAGCCGATTACAAATCTAAATGGAAGCTGTCCTCCGCCCCTCTGCAGGCGGATAAGCTTTTTGGAGCGGCTCTAGAACCTCTCCTCATAGAAACAAAGGACAAACAGAAAATCCTTCCAACTCATGCCAAGAGGGCCAGCCGTAGATTTTCTCCCTACCCCAAGCCACAGCCCTTCAGGTCTCTTACCATCTACCTCGCCGGCCGCTGCCTCAACTTTCTGACAGCCTTATTCTTACCAACCACGCTCCTTCCCCAGAAGGCCCAACAGGTCTCAGGACTACAGGGACAGGTACCACCGTTTTCCCCAACCCAGGGCTCCCTTTCGAGGGGCTAGCGGTCGCCCCGCTAGGAAGCCCAGATAGAGCATCAGGGGATGTCCCCATTGGCGGTCGCCTATGAAGTTTTGCCGATAAATGGGAGGCTACGGTCTTAGACAGGTGGGTCCTTGATACAATTAGACACGGTTTACGTCTTGAATTTACCTCCATTCCCCCTGACTCTTACTTATCTTGTCCAATTTCATCTGATCCTACCATGCAGACCTCTATGCAGAGTGTAATTTCTCACCTTCGCCACACTGGGGCTATAGAGCCTGTCCCCTCTTCCCAGAGGAGTTCGGGATTCTATTCCAGACTGTTTCTGGTCCCAAAATCAGCTGGAGAATGGAGAGCAATTCTTGATTTAAAGTGTCTCAATGAGTACATTGATTACAAGTGATTTAAAATGCATTCTCTTCAGACTATCTTGGACTCGGTCAGGAAGGGCAACTTCCTGGCTTCAATCGACCTGTCTGATGTGTATCTCCATGTTCCTATTTTACCGGAACATAGTAGGTACTTAAGATTTGCATACCAGGACCAGCATTTCCAGTATGTAGCTCTGCCTTTCGGTCTGTCCTCTGCACCTAGAACTTTCACTAAGATTCTCACTGCCTTACTAGCCCATCTTCGCTCGATTCCTATTCGGATTCAGAGCTATCTAGATGATATCCTCATTCAGGCAGTTTCCGCAGAGCAGGCAACAGCGGATGTCAATACCACCATTCAGTTCTAGTTCACCATGGCTTTCTGATTAATTACTCGAAAAGCCAACTGATCCCTTCTGCTAGGCTCCTTCATCTTGGAGCTATAATTGACACATCCCTATGTAAGGTTTTCCTTTCAGAGGACAGACGATCTGGCATTAAAAAATTAGTTACTCAGGTTCAGCGATGCCATACGGTTTCCATCGCCATGCTGTCCAGCCTGTTAGGGAAATTCATCTCCTGTATTTCCATTGTCCTGTGGGCCAGGTTACATTCTCACCCTCTGCAATGGTTTTTGTTGCCAGCACAACAGCAGGGTCATAGTAACTCCCTGACCCAGGTATGTCTTCCCCAGGATGTCATAGATTCCTTGACCTGGTGGAAAACTCAAGCCACTGATTAGGGCACCCCCCTTAGAGTGCGTCCTGTTTTTACCATCACCATGGATGCTAGCTTGACAGGTTGGGGTGCTCATATGGGAAGTCAAATGGTCCAGGGCATCTGGTCACTCTCAGAACAGGGAAAGCCCATCAATCTCCTGGAGCTCCAGGCCATTAAGCTGGCTCTAATTCACTTTGAGCATGTCATTCGATCCCAGTCAATTTTGATTCTTACTGACAATGTAGCTGCTAAGGCGCACATTAATAGGCAGGGAGGCACCAGGTCATGTGCTCTCATGGCTGAGGCATGGGAACTCTGCCACTGGGCCGAGCAGCATTCTATGACAATCCAGGCCCTTCATATTTCCGGCACCCAGAATATCGAAGCAGACTGGCTCAGCTGCGCTGCCATAGATCACACTGAATGGCAGCTCAATCCGGATCTTTTTCAACGAATAGCCTCTCGATTTGGTCAACCTTCAGTAGACCTGTTCACCTCGCACACCAACGCACAACTTTCAGGTTTTCATATGAGGTTTTTCCATCTGTTGGCAGAGGCCACAGACTCACTACGTGCAGCTTGGCTGACAGGTCTCCTTTATGCATTCCCTCCTCTTCCTCTTATTCCTGCAGTAATACGCAAGATCTTGGAGGGAGAAGCAGAGGTGATACTAATAGCACCACATTGGCCCAGATGCCCCTGGTTCTCCGATCTGATCTCACTCTCAGTCGAATGGCATTGGTGTCTGCCTCTCCATCAGCTTTCCCTGCGTCAGGGACACATGTTGCATCCGGACCCAGCTTGGTTCCATCTGACCACCTAGAGGTTGAGCGGCAGGCGTTGTTAATGGACAATATCCCTGAAACTGTCATTGCTACCATACAGGCATCTCGGAGACCTTCCACCAATAGAATCTACCAAGCCATGTGGGCGGCTTTTGTTTGTTGATGCGCGCAGAAACAAATCATCCCTACTGCTGCCACAATCGCTCATATTCTTCAATTCCTGCAACATGGTTTGGAAAAGGGCCTTTCCCCCAACACTCTTCGTCGACAAGTGGCAGCTCTAGCCACTGTTCTACATCTAGGGCACCACTACTCTTTATCCCAACAGCCCTTGGTTAAGAGTTTTTTGAAAGGAGCTGTAAATCTCAGCCCTCCAGTGGTCCATAGATTTCCCACTTGGGATCTCCCCAAGGTCCTGAAGGCACTTACTAAAGCTCCTTTTGAGCCCTTGTGAACATCCTCCCTACATCACCTCTCTTTAAAGGTAGTATTTCTTGTGGTCATTACTTCAGCTCACAGAATTTCTGAGCTAGCGGCCTTGTCAGTGAGGCAGGACCTGTGCATTTTTCACTCTGATAGGGTAATTCTCAGGTTAGACCCAGGTTTTTTTGCCAAAGGTCAACACTACCTTTCACAGGTCCCAAGAGTTGATTCTGCCCAATTTTTGCCCTGTTCCACTACATCCTAGGGAAAAAGAATGTCACACTCTGGATGTTCGCAGAGCTCTCTGCATTTATATAAAGCGTACTTCTTCCTTCAGGAAGACAGAATCGCTCTTTGTCAAATTTACCCCGGCCTCTATGGGTTCCAGGGCAACTTCTTCCGTGTTAGGTAGGTGGCTTAGAGCCTGTATTGCTAGGGCCTATGACAGCCAAAGCCTACCCATTCTGAGTAGAATCACGGCACATTCCACCAGAAGTGCTGCTTCTTCAGCCACGTGGAACACTCAGTCTTCTATAGAGGAGATCTGCAGGGCGGCCACTTGGTCATCTTTATCAAGCATTACAAATTGGATGTTTTCTTGTCCACAGAGACTGCTTTTGGCCAGAGGGTCTTGCAACAGGTCCATTTAGCATCTCATGTTTAGTGGATCTGTTGTTCTCCTTAGATATCGGTTGTTCCTTTCCCATCCTGGGACATTACGCTTTGGTAGGTCCCAGACGATTGGAGGCTATGCTTCTCCACAATGGAGAAAGGATGTTGGTCTTACCTGATACAGTCCTTCTCATTGTGGGAAGCATAGACTCCAATACCCTCCCTGATTTTATCTTTATTCTAATAGGCAAGCAGGGCCTAGTTACAGGTTCTCGTTACAGATGCTCCAGATGTCAATATTTTTCCTTCGCCGACAAAACCCTGGAGTACTTCCAGTAAAGGCTTGGGCTTTTATAGTTCTTTCGATTCAAGTCACGTGACCTGTGTCAGCCTATCCCAGATGATTGGAGTCTATGCTTCCCACAATGAGAAGGACTGTATCAGGTAAGATCAACATCCTTTTCTGAATGTGGTTAATTTAAAAATTACCAATGAAGTATGGCTATAATTGAGAAGAGTGTACATGAGTGTGTCTGCATGCAATATTGTACAATTATCCAAGCAATTATACAGAGCCAGTTTGTAACCAGGAGAATCTGTTGAAAAGCATTTACAATGAATACAGACTCTGTTTATTGAGTTATGAGAACAGTAACTTGTAGAACAGTATGGAATGCAGATTCCTGAATCTCAGAAAATGCTGTTGGTGTTAAACAGCCTTGATGAAATATGGGACATTGTGTCTGCAGTATTTGGAGGCCTTAAAGACTTGTTTGATTGTTGAGGAGAACAAATGCCATTTTAGGAGAAGCCATGAGGAGAAATTCCTGAGGTGGGACCCAAGGAGCCAGAGTGGATTTGATTTAAATCACAATTTAAATCCCTAGTAAAAAGGGTTGATTAAATCAACTTGATTTAAATAATCATTTTAAAAGAGTAATTGTCATCTCTGTCCTTCAGCGGCTCCTCCTCTGACCCTCTAATTGACTCACTGACAGTCCCAATATTGCAGAATATACAGGCTCATGCTACATAACTAAGCTCCATTTCATGCTGAATAAACTAAATTATGAATATATCTTAAATAGAAAACTATCTTTAGATAAATTTTTACTCCATAAGCATTTTATTAAAATAAATTTGATGAAAATAAAAAAACAATTTAAATAAAAAAAACGGATTTTTTTAAATCATTTATTTTTATCCAATCTGCAAGGAGCAGAGAGAGAAGAACAATGGAAAGTTCCAAAGCAACAGACACACTGTCTCCACAGAGAAAACTATCAGCAGAGACCTGAATACAGCCCAGCAAAGATTTTCTAAGCAGAAAGAGCAGCAACAATGGAGGTGTTTCATCTGTGGTGAAGAGACTCATTTAAAGAAGAATTGTTTGCAAAGGAAAAACTATTTCCAAGGAAGAAAAGCAGTAGATGGACTTTCTGTGGCAAAAGTCATCTATAGTAATAGCAGAGACTATTAAATGGTTAATAGACAGTGGGGCTAGTCCAGTAGTAGCAAACCTATGGCACATGTGCCAGAGGTGGCACGCACTCTCTGTGGGCACATGCGCTGTCACCCCAGCTCAGCTCCACCGTGTTTCTTTGTGGCGCTTCTTGCCATTATTTGTAGGGAAATAGAAGTTTCCCTGCAAATGACAAAACAGAAACTCACAGCAGAAAAAGATCTCACCTCTTGCAGAGCTGCCAGTGTTGGGATGCCCCACCTCCCACCAACTAGCTGGTCTTTGGGTTTCTGCTGCGTATCCGTGCGTGCAAACACCTTGCAGTTTGGACATTCAGTGCCTAAAAAATTTGCCATCACTGAGCTAGTCAAACAAATAATTCTAAATTGTTTTAGAGGAAGGGTGTGAATGGAGGAGATGCAATAGGCTTGGCAAGTGGCCAGAAAGCTAAAGTTATTGGAAGAGACAAAAAATATATGTTTTACTGATACTTATTTAAAAATACACATTAAAAGTTCAATATCTATCTGAACAGCATGTTGTCTGAACACAGTTAGTTTTAAGTAGAGATGTAACAAAATTATAATAATCATAATAAACATCAAAATTAATCCCAAAGTAATAAAAGAATTTATTCATCTTGAAAAATTATCAATACAAAAAAATATTATCTTTTTAAACTTTTTAGTTTTTAACCTCTGTTTCTGTTAGTTAACCATTGCTAAAACAAGTCCCATGTTGGAAAGTATTCTGTTTCTTTCTTTTTAAGTGTTAATCTTAGTACATTCTAATTTTTTTTATAACACCTCTGTAGGGATCTCTTCATTTTTCCATTATGGTGCAAACACAATTCTTGCTGCCGTTAACACATGTAAAATTTAAATATTTAAAAATTAAATTAAATATATATTCCCTTTATTATACTGTTTTGGTAATATACCCAAGAAGAATATTTCTGATTTCAAATCTGTGTGTTTTATCATATTTTCTAACCATGTGTGTATTGTAGTCCAGTATTTTTTTGCCTTTGGTCATGTCTACCACATATGATAATACGAAGTGATACACTTCAAACATTTAGCTGATTTCCAAACATCTTTGCTAATCTCGCTGGTGGTTACCTATAAAGCATTTTGTATAGATTTTCCTTATATGCCATTGACATTGTTTCTGCCATTTATCTAGTTCTATTGAATAATCAAAAGTTTTAACCCTTATTATCATTGTTTCTTTCATTTGTCCTTCTTCTATTTTAAAGTCAACAGATAGTTATATATATATATTTTATTAATTTTTCATCTGTCCCTAATACTATCTGATCTAGATCTATTGGTTCTTTATAAAAAGAAAGAGTTTACAATGTTCCACTAGGAAGAAGTGGATAGCTACAAGGAGCTGGTGTTCTCACTATGTGAAACATGGACCATGATGAAAACAGAATGCAAAGATTATGATGGAGAGAATGGATCAAAAAATGGAAAAGTGCTTCAAGGGAAGAAGGGATGACAAGATATCTTAGAAGAGGTGGAATTGAATAAAAACACGGTTCTAAAAGTAGAGGGAGGGATTCAAAAAAGAATAGAAAAAAATACAAGGGGCACAATACCAAAAAGGAAAAAGAGGGAGGAAATCAAACAAAGAAATAGTAGTTGGGAAAAAGCTAGGGAGGGGATAAAAGCTCAGACAGGCTCACGAGGGGAAAAGATAAGAAAAAGAGTAGATATCCGGAAATTACAATACAGGGAAAGGAGAAGGAAAAGAGGAAAGTTTAAAGTAAATAAGTTATATAAAAACAGAGCCAGAAAGTTAAAGAGGGAAAAAGCAAGGGGAGTCAAACCAAGAAAAGAATAATCAGAACCCTAAGGAAAAGGAGAGATGATGGCTAGTAAGAAACTTTTCCAGTGAGAGAAATTGGCAGAGGTTCAGATAAAAGATTAGAAATAATAAGGAGAGAAGGTCAGGGGAACAATATAGTTAAATAATTTTTAATTGTTTTTGAAGTATAGTATGTTTAAAATGTGTAATTAGGGAGATACATTTTAGATGGAAAAGTAGGAATTAATGAGATCAATACATACAATAACAATAAATGTTTAGAAAAGTAAAGAAGAGTTGTATAAGAAATGAAAGAGGATATAGAACGATATTGAATATGTACCTGTATTAGTATATATGATAAATAAGATACAACAATTAAGGAATGAACTATGGATACCGTGACACAGAATGGACACGAATATATACAATGTTAATATATAAACTATTTTGAATATATACTAGCACTAATATACGGTAAGTGAGATATAATGATAAAAAGAATCAACTAGGGACACTGTGTCATATAAGCCAAGAGATGGAAAATGGTTAATATAAGAAATGTTGAGTAGAAATATTAAGTTTGTATTGACAGATTATGTAAACACTAAAAGAGGAATGGTATAAAAATAACATTGCTGTGATATAATTAATGTATTAAAAGATGCCCAGATACCATGCTGTGATAATGTATGTTGGGGATTAAAAATAAAAAATAAAAATTGTTAAAAAAAAGAATAGGAGAACAGTAGAATAACAGAATTGGAAGGGACCTTGGAGATCTTTTAGTCCAGCCCCCTGCTTAGGCAGGAAACCCTACACCACATCAGACAAATGGTTATCCAGTCTCTTCTTAAAAACTTCCAGTGTTGGAGCATTCACAACTTCTGGAGGCAAGTTGTTCCACTGATTAATTGTTCTAACTGTCAGGAAAATTTTCCTTAGTTCTAAGTTGCTTCTCTCTTGATTAGTTTCCACCCATTGCTTCTTGTCCTACCCTCAGGAACTTTGGAGAATAGCTTGACTCCCTCTTCTTTGTGGCAGCCCCTGAGATATTGGAACACTGCTATCATATCACCCTTAGTCCTTCTTTTCATCAAACTAGTCATACCCAGTTCCAGCAATTGTTCTTTATCAGTTTTAGCTTTCAGTCCCCTAATCATCTTCTCTGCATTCTTTCTAGAGTCTCAACGTCTTTTTTTACAATGTGGCAACCAAAACTGGATGCAGTCTTCCAAGTATGGCCTTACCAAGGCACTATAAAGTGGTATTAACACTACACATGATCTTGATTCTATCCCTCTGTTTATGCAGCCTAGAACAGTGTTGGTATTTTTGGCAGCTACAGCACACTGCTGGCTCTTATTTGATTGTCCACTAGGACTCCAAGATCCCACTCAGAGATACTACTATTGAGCAAGATATCACATATACTGTAACTATGCATTTTGTTTTTATTGCCTAAATGTAGAACCTTACTTTTTTACCATTGAATTTCATTTTGTTAGATAGCACCCAGTGTTCAAATCTGTCAAGATCCCTCTGTATCTTAAGCCTGCTTTCTGTAGTGTTGGCTCATCCAAATCACTGATGAAGTTATTGAAGAGTAATGGGCCTAAAATAGAGGCTTGGGGTTCCCCACTGCATACGTCCCTCCATGTAGATGTGGTTCCATTATTGTTTAGAAACATTTTGCCCTTTCATATTAGTTGAAGCATATAGCTTTGAAATTAATTATATTTAACAAAACTAATTTTGATACTGTGAACATTGCAATTTAGATAATGGGGATTGTTAAATATAGTTATTATAATCACGGAATAATTAGTGGAAACCAGTCTATCAATAATCAGAATTTCTTTAATTTCTAAAGTATTGCCAAATATTGCATTTTAATATATTTATTGTACATTTTTAAAAATTTCTTTATTAGTATTTATTTATATTTACACAAAAATAAACATTTCAACCGTACTGTGTCATATATTCAATAAACTATTGACATTATACATTATATTTTCTTTGATCTATCCATATATACAATTTATTCCAGACCACAAAGTATTCTTTCTCATCTTTATCTTTCATCTTTTGCGGTAGTTTATTCATTTCTGAACAATCTAGAATTTTACCTATGAACATCTCAATAGCTGATCTATCCTTCAATTTCCAGTTTTGTTCATATACAATTCTTGCAGCCATTATAATATGTATGATATATTGGAGGTTTTTTCTGATTTTGGGGTCGATCATTCCTAATAAAATGTTTCAGATTTGAGTTCAATTTGTTCACCCGTTATTTTGAATTTCCATTTTCTTACTTGTTCCCAATAAGTATTCGCTTTTGGGCATTGCCACCACATACGATACTATGTTCCCTACTTATATTTGCATTTCCAGCATTCCGGCCTCATATTTGGGTACATTTTTGCCAAACTCGCAGGTGGCAAGTGCCACAGATAAAACATTTTATATAGGTTTTCTTTATAAGCTGTAGACAATGTTAATTTACAGTTTTTACTCCACAGTCTTTCCCATTCATCTAATTGTATATTTTGCCCTATATTTCGTGTCCATGCTATCATTGGACCTTTGATTATTTCTTCTGCCATATCAACCTCTAATAAGTAATTATAGGCTCTGGTTATAAATTTATCCATGTTTCCTAATAAAATTTGATCTAATTTTTGTGGTGTTCCCTTATTCCATATTCTTCTTTATCCTTTTTATATCTCATTATATATTTACAATGTCTTGTTTTTATTTCAGATTCAGCCCCTGTTTTGAATTCTTTAAAATACTGTAAGTAAATTTTTTTTGTATTATATTTGATTCATTATTGTTAAAAGTAATTTGAAATTATCAGTTATTATAATATATATTTATTCCCAATTACTGTTTAACAACAGTGTACCAGGAAATAATTTCTAGGTTGTTTTAAATTACTTACTTCCTTTGAAGTTCTTCAAATTTATGTTTGAGAAATCTCCCTACTTCTAACGTCTTTTAGAAGCCAATTATGGTTATATTTCAGTGCTAGCTGTAATTTGAAATTAAAATTTAGAGATAATGTGTGAAATAGCTGAATTGTAAAATAGAAAATGTCTACAAGAGTTTACAAATGGGTTGCATTTGAAATAAATTAATCTCTGATCATATCTTCTGGAGAGGCTGTATGAGGTCGACCACGTGCATTTATGCAACAGATAACTTCCATTTAAAATAATCACAGACTATTGTTGAGTTGAAAATGACCACTGTTTCAAACCCTGAAGAGCTTCTGCCAGTCAGAAAAGATCCTATTTACTGAGACTGATCAATGGTCCAGCTATATTAAGCAGTTTCAGAGATTCAACAGGTGTCTGTGATTACCACTTGCATGTTCTAAAATCTATAAGAGTACTTTGTAAGTATCAGACCCCCTGATCCAGCCTCAACTGTTTTCTCTAACTGTATCTCTCAACAATATATATAAGTATTCAACTGGTTTAAGAATAGAACTGTGAATATGATGGAATAATTAAAAATAATAAGGATAAATTGTTGATATAAATACAAGAAAAAAACATGATGACATGATTAGTTAATTTGATTTGTACCTTGGGCAATTCATATCCTGTATTACCTTTAATCCTAGTATTTGCAGAATAATGCATCAAATTTATAGACTTTCCTTGGCATATATGAGGGCTATCCACAAAATAGATTACATTTTTGTCTGTAGCAAGAAGGGGCGGAGCTAGCACAGCCATCTTTGGTCTGTGCGTCCGCTGCTCAATCTGCATCTGGTCATGCTAGTGGGAGGTTTGTATCGTTGCCCATTATTTCACAGCAAACATTTGAAATGTGTGCTGCACTTGAAAATCCTGCGAGTTGTGAGGTGCGATCAGTGATAAGATTTTTGTTGGCAGAAAACCATAAACCAATTGAAATTTTTCGGCAACTGTGTGAAGTGTACGGGGACAACATCATCACTGAAGGTGGAGTG
>JAEANM010010587.1:0-15718 GCA_017656035.1 Myanophis thanlyinensis
GATCATCTACCAATGCGACCAAGGCCGTCTCCGTGCTGAAACCAGGCCTGAAGCCCGATTGGAGGGGATCTAAATACTACATGAATCAACCCATAACTTAGCATTAATGTGCAAACTAACCATTACAGCCTATTTAAACTTAAAAAACTCTGGCTAAACATTACGTGTGAACTCAGACAATAATTCACCTCTCCCCTTTAAATATACGTCATTAGGTCAAACAGAACTTTACAAATAGATCCCCCCCATATGCTGTGACATAGGATTTTTTTTTTAATAGCCAGATTCCAACTTCAAACATGCAACAATAAAAATGAATATCTTAGGCCCTCTGCGGGCCTCCCACGGCCTGTTGTAGACAGAAATGGAGACCCTCCGTGGGCCAGGGCTTGAATTAAAAGGCTGACTCCCTTTTTAATAAATGAGTAATTGTTAGGAATGTAAAACTAACAATTGTTGGGTAGACAATATATAAACCAGGAGTGTTACTTTAAGGTTTGTTACTTTATCTTTACGTGTACTATAGCTTTAAAGAAAAATGTGATTGGCTACTGCTTCCTTAAGCAGCAATAAGAAGGAGCCAGAATCACTTGTGATTGTGGGTTACTGGATGTGGATTGTTGGTTACTGAATGCAGGGTGTTCAGGCTGCGCTTCTAATGGAGTGCGCTGCAATTCCCTCCAGGACCTGCAGGCCTTGTGACTTGTATGCTGCTGTGATCACTGCTCTTAACCATCTACCCACCATGGTAGAAGATACCTTACGTCCCAAGGTGCCTGGCTGGAAGGAGACAAACAAGGCTTGTTTTCCTTCCCAAATCTGCTGTCCTTTTGATATATAAATGCGCAGGGCCCGTCTAACATCTAGTGTATGCCAACATTTCTCCAAGGGATGCGAGGGATGAGGGCAAAAGTTTGGGAGAATGAGTTCTCTGTGGAACCAAGAGTTAATCTTGGGCACAAAGGCCAGGTCCAGTCTCAGAACTACCCTATCAGCATGAAAGATAGAGGTCCTGACGGATGGATAGGGCTGCTAGCTCGGAGATCCTTCTGGCAGACGTTATAGCCAGTAACCTGACTTTCCATGTCAGGCTCTTTAATGAGATCTTCCTCAGGAGTTCGAAGGGTGCTCTGGTGAGTGCATACAGTACCTTAGAGAGGTCCCAAGTGGGGTAACCACTTGCAGGCTCAAGTTGGCCGCCCCCCCTTAAAAAACTGCGAACCATCAGAATTTGAGACAGTGTGCCTCCTGTGCCACAGTCTATGACTGATGAAATGGCCACTATCTGCCTCCGAAGGGTATTGGGGGACAATCCTCTATCGAGCCCATCCTGGAGGAAGTCCAGCAGATGAGGTAGTGATGCACACTTGGTGTCCAGCTGTCGCCTGAGGCACCATGCCTGAAAGGCACCCCAAGTAGCCTTATAAATTCTAACGGTGGAAGGCCTACGGGCTGCCTGAATGGTGTGAATGATCCTAGAAGATAACTGAGCACTAGTTAGAGACTTCCACTCAAACGCCGTGTGGCTAATTCCAGTCATTGAGTATTTGGATGTAGGATCACACCCTGGCTGAGGGCTGCTGCGTTCTGAGGTATTCGCCATGGGCGAGAGACCGACAGACTCAGATTGGCGAACCAAGATCTCCTTGGCCAGTGCGGTGCTAGGAGGATCAACTCCGCCCTTTCCTGGTGCAGCCTGTAAATTATCCTCGGGATGAGAGGCAATGGGGCATACGAGAGGCATATAGAAGACCACTCGGCCACAGGCAACAGATAGCGTCCATTCCTTCCGCCCACGGCGAGGGAAATTTCGTGAAGAATCTGTCTAGGTGCATGTTGGATGGTGTCGCGAAGAGATCCACCTTCGGGCACCCAAAGCGCTGCACCAGTTGCTGGAACAAGAGGGGATGCAGCCTCCTGGTCTATTGTGGTCCTGCTTAGCCAATCCGCCCAGATGTTGGTTATGCCTGAAATGTGTTGAGCTCGCAACGTCAACAGATGCTGCTCCACCCAAGAACAGAGCCGCTGAGCCTCCCTCATGAGGGTTGCCGATCTCGTGCCCCCCTGCCTGTTTATGTGAGCTTTGATAGCCACATTGTCTATGAGTATGAGCATATACTGATGTCTTACCTTACTGAGGAAAGTCTGGAGGACTAGATGCATAACCTGAAGCTCCAACCAGTTTATGGTGTGCTGAAGGTCCCTCTCGTTCCACTTCCCCTGACATACCTGTTGTTGCAGATGGGTTCCCCACCCAAACAGGCTGGCATCTGTGGTGATGGTTATCTGGGCAGTCACCCTGAAGGGATGAGGGAGGGAGAAGGGAGAGCCCTTGTGGAGGGTCTCCAACAACCACCATCTAAGAGAGTGGAGGACCTTCCTGGGGAGCCGAACCCTGCAGCACGAGTGACTGCAGCCTTTTCTCTATATGGAAGCAGGAACCATTGCATAGTCTGTGTGTGGAGGCCACCCAAGGGACGATGGCTATACAAGACACCATCTTTCCCAGCAGTTTGGATAAGAGCTCCAATGTCACCTTCCTGTGACTGAGAACCTGCTTGAGAAGGTTGCAAAGACTCACCTTCCTGTCCTGGGAAAGGTATACCATACAACAGCCGGTGTCTATTATACCTCCGAGATGCTGGAGGTGGGTTGTAGGGGTTAGATGGCTTTTCTTCAAGTTGATCGAGAAGCCGTGATCTCTCAAGGTCCGAATCATGGTCTGCAGATTGAGGGGCGCTGTAGATCTTGACAACTGAATCAAGATGTCGTCGAGATAGCATTGAATCCTGATGGGTAGTGTGTGCAGGTGTGCAGTCAGAGCTGCCAACAGCTTTGTAAACACACGTGGAGCCGAAGAGAGACCGAACAGGAAAGCCTGGTATTGGTAATGTCATCCACGGTAACAAAACCAGAGGAATTTTTGATGATCCGGATGTATGGGTATGTGTAGGTATGTCTCTGTGAGATCGATTGATGACAGGAGATCCCCTTCCCTGATTGAGGCTAGGATGCTCTGTAACAAGTGCATCTTGAACCTGTGATAAACAATGTGTTTGTTGAGACCTCTGAAATTCAAAATTGCCCTGTAACCCTGAGGCCTTTGGGATGACAAACAAAATGGAGTAAACCTGGCCTCGCAGTGCTTCTGGTACGGGCTGTATATCTTTGATCTCCAACAGATGGTTTATGGCCTTGTCATGAGAGCACGTCATGTCGGGTCCTTGGGGGTGAGGCAAGCTCGGAACCTGGGAGGTGGAGGGGACAGAAATTCTAGGCATAGTCCGTAGCGCACGGTGCGTCTTATCCACTCGTTGCCACTTATCCACGGTGCGTCTTATCCATTCGTTGGTCTCATCCCATTGGTTGGTGAAGCAGGTGAGATGGCCACCAATGGGAGGGTTGAATCCGCCGTCACTTTGATCTGCGATAGGGTCTGCCATGCCCTCCCTGAAAGGGCTGCTTGGAGGAGGTATATTTTCTTCCTCGAAAGCCCCTATACAGATGTCTGTCCTGACAGCTGGAGGTCGGCTGGTGGCCGGTGAAGTCTGGCTCCTGTTGGTCTCGAAAGGGCTGCTGGCGATAGTATGAGCCTCTTCTATGTCTCCCCATCTAGAGCTTGTCACCATCCTCTTTTTGCCATCCTTAGATGTTATGAGGACAGGCTCCAATGCCTCTCCGAACAGCTTCCCAGACTTGAAGGTGGCCGAAGCCAATTTCCATTTTTTCTTAACCTCTGCCGGCTAATAGCGGAGCCACAGCAGATATTGTGCTGTTACTGAGGTGCCCATTGCACGTGTAGCAAACTTGGCCGCATGCAGAGTCGCATCAGCTGAGAATTTTGTGGCTGCTATGATCTTGTTAATGTCCTGATGGACTCTGAGGTTCTCTGCAGGGATCCTGGCCTGGAGTTTGCGGAGCCATAGCAATGAGGGTCTGCTGAAGACACCAAAGTGGACGTTTTGATCATCCAAGCAGCTGCCTGGTGACCGCTGGAGAGAACTTGTTCTGACCTCCAATCTTCTGGCTTAATCCTCGGGTTCTGTGATTAAAGTGGCTGCTGAAGCTAAGGCCACTAGGGGAACATCCACCTCAGGTGGTTGCAGGTCCTTTGAGAAATCCTCTGCCAGATTGTAGTAATGGTGCTCGATGACTGGCCAGCTGCAGGGACTGTCCACTGTTGGTGGACCATGTCCTGAAACTACAGGGGGGTGGGGATCTCCTCTGCTCTGGTTGAGTGGTGAACAGCAACTGTTTAGCGTCACTAATCGATGTCCCCGCTGCCCCCTCCTGGGTTGAAGTCTGTCCCCCTAGTTCAGTGGTTGCCTTGGCTTTGTTCAGTAAAGAGCTGAACAACAAGGACTTGAAGAGCACCGATGTAATGGGAAGTCCCTGCTGATTCCTTTCATCAGCTGAAAGCATGAGCTCCTCCTGAGTCAACTGAGCTATAGTCGGATACCGAAGCAGAATCAGGATCTTGATCCTCGACATCTTCGCTGTATAGGGAAGCCGGAGGGGACCGCTGTCGAGGGGAGCCTGGGGCCCTATAGAGGCTTTGGGGAAAACTCCCTGACCACTGGAAGATTGGTTGCTGCCGAGAGCTTCAGCTTTTAAACCTCTCATCTGGGCCAATAGGGCAGATTGGACTTGGCCTGATAAATGGGTAGCCACCAGAGGCATGCTTGCTGACTCGGGTATGACGCTATGCTCCTCCAAAGTTTCCAGCCTCAGCTCTGTAGAGGGTTTGAGGGCCACTGTGGGACCAGAAGCCCCCTGTATGTCCTGAAGTTCAGGTTCCTGGGTCCACAGGATACCTGTAGATCTTGGGGACGAAAGGCCTCTAGGTGTGCATGTAGTCACATCTGGTGTGAGGAGGTATGGTTCCTCAAGGTTGGCCGGAGGCGGGGATTTCATTCTAACTTGTTCCCTAAGGGATTTAGCCAATTGTCTCTCCAATGCCCTCTGCTGCCTTTTCCTTGGCCCCGCTCACTTTTTTGGGAAACTTTGGCTCTGGTCCTATGTTTGGAAGCTGCCTCTGATGTGTGCTTGTGCTTGGAAACACACTTGCGATGGGTCCCAGGTTGGGAAGACAACCCTGACTCTCCACTTGCACGCTCCATTTCTTGAAACAAGGAAATAAAATATTTTATTAAGACTGATTGTCCAGGAAACATATCCTCTCCCATTGTCTAGGCTCCCCAGCCTAGTTGAGCTGTCACCACAAGTCCCCCCACTCAGTGCTCTATGATACAGCACAATTTATGCCACTATTGGGGTTGTAAAGTCAGAAAAAGTGTGTTTCTGGTGCTTAGGCCCTGCCATGAACTGCCCCCGCCCATGAAGCCTCCAAGGTAAATCAAGATTGGTCTGCGTAAGGCCCCAGCAGGTGGCACTGTGCTCTATCATTAGGTACAGGCCGAGGCTTTTGGGGGGGGGGAGGAGTTGGGGGGTTGCAGGGGAAGGCTCCATCTCACGCACCCCTTTGCTTGTCCAAATTGCCTCCAAAAGGCTAGCAGAAGTTCCATGATGCAGTCTGCACTAGTGCCATGTGGTAGCCCATAAAATGGCGTGCGCAGCTGTTTTAGTGGTTCCGGACATGTGCTGGCTTTCCGCCCACGCTGTCCAGGGGATTCCCTCTCCCCGCCTCCAGATCGTGCTGCCTGGGCAGGCTCTAAGCCGCTGGCTCCAAGTTTTATCTTGCAGTGCCAATCGAATGTTGGCTAACTGCTTGGGGGAATCCCCTGCAAGGGGCAAGTATAGCAAGGCTGTCTGGGGAGTCCCTCCGCTCTACTGCTCCTGGCACCACTGAATGGGTGTCAGCATGGCCACTAGTCCTGGAGCAGGCCCTGCGGCGCCAAATGAGTGTTGACTAACCGCTGGGCAGAGATCCCCCTAAGGCAGACAAAGGAAGGAGGAACAGCCCCCCCATCTACTCTGTGGGGCTGATCGATCATCCGCCCAGCTACAGAAGAAAAATGGGACTGCCAGCGGCATCGAGCAAGTGTCAGCATAGCCGCTGCAATCCAATACTTACAGCTGAATCAATTCTCCTGCTGCTCTACCCAAGAAACTGGGAAGGTGCGTTGGTCTTACCTGATACACTCCTTCTCGGAGTGCTGGGAATAGAATCCAAGCATGGGCGTGGCCTCATCCATGAGATCATTAGACTGAGCCAATCAGAATTTGACTGCCTGTTGCTGGAAGGATCCAGTTTTTTTGGTGAAAGACATAGATTGACTCCAGGAGCTCCTGTAATAAATAAAACACTTCTCCACAAGCGTTAACCTGTATAAGCAACAAATTCTGTGCAAGGGTGGGTTTGGATTCTATTCCCAGCACTCCGAGAAGGAGCGTATCAGGTAAGACCAACGCACCTTCTCCACAGTGCTGGAGAATAGAATCCAAGCATGGGACATACCAAAGTTGGAGTCCTATGGGAGGGTTCTTAGCCAAAAATGATTATTCGGTCTCTAGGGAATGTATTTGTTGTAGTACACGCCTCCCAAAGGCAGCGTCTGCGGATGCATAAGCATCAATCTTGTAATGTCTGATAAAGGGGAAAGGTGATGACCATGTAGCTGCCTTACAGATATCATCGATGGATGCTTGTGTCGCCCAAGCCACTGTAGTGGAAGCACTCCTAGTTGAATGTGCTGTAATCCCTGATGGAGCCTGTTCTTGGCGGGAGTGGTAAGCTAGCTGTATGCATTCCCTGATCCATCGGCCTATAGTGGTCGATGATGCCTTCCTACCTAGTTTTGCTGAACTAAAGGAAACGAACATCGCCTCCGTCTTTCTAAAGCCCACTGTTCTAGCTAAGTAATATTTGACTGCGCGACGAACATCCAAGCAGTGCCATTTCCTTTCTTTGCCCTGACTGGGATTCAGGCAAAAATTTAGAAGAACCAATTCTTGCACCCTGTGAAAATATTTGTTAACCTTGGGAATAAACGTTGGATCTAGTCTTAGTGTTACCTTGTCTTTGTGAAAGATGCAGAGGTCACTTCTGATAGACAACGCAGCTAGTTCTGATATACGTCTTGCCGACGTAATAGCAACCAAGAATACTACTTTCAACGTCAGGAGGTGGTTTGTTAATTCTTTCAGCGGCTCAAATGGGGATGAAATTAGTGCATTAAGCACCTTGGGGAGATCCCAGGTGGGATATCTGTGTACAATCTGTGGGGCGAGGTTGGTAGCTCCTCGGAGAAAAGCAAGCACCATCGGATGTTGTGAGAGAGAAGAGTATTCCTGAGACTTTAGGACTGTTGAAATAGCTGCTACTTGTCTGCGGAGAGTGTTTGGTGTGAGACCCTTATCTAGACCATGTTGCAAGAATTCTAGCACATTAGGTATAGAAGCTGAAAGTGGATCTATTTGATGTTCAGAACACCACTTGCAAAAAATCTTCCAAGTCGCTTCGTATATTCTGGTGGTTGACGGACGGCGTGAGGCCTGGATTGTCTTAATGACCGTATCCGAAAAAGAGCTGTTTAATAGAGATTGCCATTCAATTTCCAGACGGTTAGTTGTAACCAGGAAGGGTCTGGATGTAGGATCATGCCTTGGCGTAGTATTAATTTGGTTGTCGGGATCCGCCAGGGCTTGCCTGAGGACAGGCTGACGAGGTCTGCAAACCAAGTTCTTTTGGGCCAGTGTGGAGCAACTACAATGATGTTTGCCCTTTGTTGGAGGATCTTGTTGATCAGTCCTGGAAGGATGGGAAGAGGAGGGAATGCATATAGAAGACCTTTGGGCCAAAGAGTCCTAAGGGCGTTCGTACCCTCAGCTCCCTGCGACTTGTATCTAGAAAAAAATCTTGGGAGTTGGGTGTTATCTGGGGTCGCGAATAGGTCCACTATTGGGGTCCCAAAAAGGTGGCAAATGTCTTGGAATATCTTTGGGTCTAACTGCCATTCAGACTGGTCAACCGTCGACCGGCTTAACCAATCTGCCTGAATGTTATCTACGCCAGATATGTGCTCTGCCTTTATGGAAAGAACATGGCTCTCTGCCCACAGGCATAAGTCGTTGGCCTCTTTCATGAGAGCCCATGATTGTGTTCCCCCTTGTCTGTTGATATGTGCTTTTGTGGTTATATTATCTGTCATGATCAAGACATCTCTGTCCTTGATGAGGTCGTGGAAATGTCTTAGAGCTAGGTGCGCCGCCCTAAATTCAAGCCAATTTATGTTATGTTCAAGGTCCGGGGATGACCATCGACCCTGCACCATATGCTCTTGCAAATGTGCTCCCCAGTCAAAAAGGCTAGCATCGGTTGTGATTACTATGCGAGTGGCCTCACTAAATTGAGAGCCCTTCTTTAATGTTGTGTTGGACCACCACCGTAACGAGCATAGTACTTCTGGGGAAGCCAATGTTTTGAATGTTGCGTTACTCTGACGCGTTTTTTGGTAGGGCAAAAGAAACCATTGTAAGGGTCTTGCATGAAGCCTGGCCCAAGGAACTATGTTTATACAAGAAATCATAGAACCTAATAATTGGGAGAAGAACACAACGGAGGCTCTAGGGCGAGATTTTAATTGAGCAATTTGATTGCTTAGCTTGAGTCTTCTCTCCTGCGAGAGGAATACTGTGCAGGAGATGGTATCAATCACTGCCCCTAGATGTTGTATAGTGGTGGTTGGAGAGAGTTGACTCTTATCCCAATTAATGGAGAATCCATGATCCTCCAGTAGATGGATCACTACCTGGAGATCCTTGTTTGCCTGGTAAGGGGATGATGCCTGTATTAGTATGTCATCTAAGTAGGCTTGTACCCGGATCGGGATTTGTCTAAGATGGGCCATGAGAACCACTAGGACCTTCGTGAATGTTCGCAGTGCTGAGGACAATCCAAATGGTAGAGCCCTGTACTGATAATGTCTGCCCGCATAACAAAACCTAAGGTATTGTCTGTGTGTTTGAGTGATGGGTATATGAAGGTAAGCTTCTTACAAGTCTATGGACATTAGGAAGTCGCCCTTCCTAATCGTCTTCAATATCATATGAAGTATGTGCATTTTGAAACGGTGATAAGCAATATGCAAGTTCAACCGTTTAAGGTCAAGAATCGCTCGCCAACCCCCCAACGATTTGGGCACCACAAATAAGATGGAATAAAACCCGTGACCCCATTCAGATTTGGGTACTTGTTCTATAGCTTCAATATCTAATAAATGTTGAATGGCCTGCTTCATTAATCTCTTCTGATAGTCGCTGGAGAAGGAGCAAGACACAAATCGGTTAGGGGGGTAGGTGAGAAATTCTAGTTTAAGACCGTGTCTGAGCGTACTGATGACCCACCTATCTGTGGTCGTTTGCTCCCATTGGTCGGCGAATAAGGCTAATCTGCCGCCAATGGGGCTAACGAACCCTGAGTTAACGGGATTTACGGAAGGGGCGACCTCCCGCCCCTCTAAAGGGATGTTTGGACTGGTTTTGGGGGCAGAACCTATCCCTATACCTGTCCTGAGGTCGTTCTGATCTCTTGAAATATGGTTTAGTATTTGGGTCTGGTTGGTAATCGGCTCTCTGGGAAGGTCTGCGAAAGTATGGTTGGAAACACTGGTCTGTTTTCTTTCTTTGCGATGGCAACATTTTCTTCTTGTCTTTCGTCTCGCTCAGCAGCGGATCGATCGATTCACCAAATAGTCTGTCGCCTTGAAATGGTCCCGATGCAAGACGCCACTTTGCTCGGACATCCGCCTGTCAATTGCATAACCACAACAATCTACGTGAGGTTACCGAGGAAGCTAGGGATCTGGAGGCAAATTTGACGGCATCCAAGGTGGCGTCCGCGGAGAATTGAGTAGCTGCCTTAACCTTGTTCAGATCTTGTTGTAATTGGGTATCCCCTGCTGGCAGTCTGGCCTCCATCTGTTGAAGCCATAGGACGGTGGCGCGGTTAAAGAAAGTAGCGGCGGATGCCAACCTAATAGCCCAGGAAGCTGATTGATAAGCCGCTCTGAGGGCCAATTCCAATTTTTTGTCTTCAGGTTTTAGCGCCTCCGCTGCATCTCCTGGAATCAAGTTAGGAGAAGAGATGGCTACAATTGGATCTTCCACCTTTGGGAGTTGGAGAAGAGTAGACAAGTCCTGATCTCCTTGGTAATATCTCTTGTCTGTAGCATTAGGTGTTGGTTGTGCCGCTGGTTTTTGCCATTGCTTGCGCATGACTTCCAGGACTATCTGGGGGGTGGGAACCAAATTGGAAGGCGGAGTCGGGAAGGAAAAAATATTTTGCGGAGTGGTAGTAGTAGTGGTCTCCTTCTGCTGCTCGGAGGTGACCACTCCTAACTCAGAGGTCATCTTTGCCTTGGCCAGAAGAGATTTGAATATCTCTGGAGGGAATAGGCTGACAAGAGCTGGCGTATCAGGCTCAATGGCCTCATCATCAGATAAGGTGGCATCTCTGGGTTCATCTACTACCGAAGAAACGTCGCTGATGGCTGAAGTGGCATAATGGTCTAGTTCCTGCTCCCGGGCCGCCCGCATTGAGTTACTCACGGAGAGACAATCGTCGTGTTGATACTGGTGTTGCGGACCCATTGTGGATTGTAGGGTTTGCTGGAGCCCTGCAAACCCCTGAGATAGGGTTCTTTCCAGCATTTGCTGGAGGCCCGAGATGAGGTCCTGTTGTGGGGTTGGGTCTCTCAACCCAGCAGCCGTTGGAGTGAATGTAGCTTCCGGTTGGCTATGACGGTCTGGAGATATTGTAGCCCCCTCAGGCCTGACAGGAGAGCCCTGTGGGGATAAATCAGCTTTGCTGGCAATAATGGAAGCTCTTAACTTCTTCTCCGCTATCGAGAACTGCTTCTCCAGAGCTTTTTGTCTGCTGGTGGCAAACTTGTCTTCCGCACGCACAGGCTTGTGCAATGCTTTGGCTTTAAGCTTGTCTGAAGCCTGTCTAGACGTGGACTTCGTGGCCTTGATTTTCTTCTATGATTTGCTTTGAGTGGCGTGTGTAGCCCCACTTGAATTGCTGGAATGAGCCATTGGGCTTTGACTCGTTGAATCCATGTCTGTTATCAATTTTTTGGACCTCGACGCTAAGTGAGACTCAACAGTGTCGCCCGTCGCTAAGCGGGGCAAGGCGGAGTTATGGCCGCGGGCCGGCCGCCGTACAGAGGGGATACTGTCCCGAACTCTGTCACAGTCAGATGCGGGTTCAAGGACCGAAGGCCAACCACGTCCCCAAAACTAATCCCTCACTCTAATAACAAAGAGCCTGCTGATCCCGTGCTACCGGGGCCCTGGCGATCTGGCGAGGCAGACTGTGACTGAAATAACTCTCGATTTTGGGGAGGAAAAGGCTCGACCCGTCCGGGAAGCGTCTCACTTTAGGCCTGCATGCAGGGGAAGCAGTTAATTAGAGGCCAATTCGGATCTAAGGCCTCAAAATGGCCGCCGCAGTTTCATGCGGGGAAAAAAACGGCAGCGAAAAGACTGACGACGGTGCGAAAATGGTGGGCGCTCTTCTCGGCCTTGTCTGAGGCCCACTGACAGTGAAAACGCGGCGTTCAGATTGGCAGCGACTTTCAACTTTAATATAGGCCCGTCTCGGCTGTCGCTGAGGTGAGAGGGCCTCGTGTAGGCGGCGCGCCGAAGAAAGAGGAGGAAAAGTTGCCTTTGGTAAATGTTTTTCAATTAATTTGACTTGTCCTTGCCCGCTCGACCCGGCCGGGGAGCAAAGGGGGCGTTGGGCCTAGCGCCTCGCCATTCCCTCGTAGATGTGACCAGAGGGCCTGAAGTTTTACAACTTCGGCGCAGCGGCGCTGTAGAGGGCGCTTCCCCCCCCTTCTATATAGTACGGAAAGATAGTACCTGTCCAGATGATGAAATTGTTCTTTAAAACCAATCCAAGCATGGGTGGAGCTCCAAAATTTTCCAACTGATCTTTGGACTGAGCCAAAAGAACTGGATCCTTCCAGCAACAGGCAGTCAAATTCTGATTGGCTCAGTCTAATGATCTCATGGATGAGGCCACGCCCATGCTTGGATTCTATTCTCCAGCACTGTGGAGAATAAAGGGGTGGTGTCAGTCCCTTTTATATCTTTGCCACTCGGTCATAGAGCTACTAATGTCTAGAGTGACCCATACATGGATCATCTCTCCACACCAGATGGCAAATAAACAGTTTTTCATAAATATTTGTAATTTCTTACATAACATACCATATTTTTTATATAACATACTATGTTTTGTCCTTGTAAGTCATTCTGTGTCACTTTAACAGCAAATAACTTTTAGTCTCAGTCTCTCTCCCCCCCCCACCTTTATCTCAGTAACTTCATTTTTTTACCTGCATCAATGGCACATGGATAATGATACCGGAAGGAGCAGCCTTTGTTGTAGCAGCCTAAGGTGGCTCCTGGTTCCTGGCAATGAGAACATTTCTGGAAGAAAAAATGGTAAAATAGATACTAGCTTATATAAAAATATTTTTACTTAAGACATTCTATGTAAAATTTCATCAGTTGAGTCACTAAGTTCATCATACTTTTTTCTTTAAAACATCAAAGGTAACCATTGTATGCTTTTTCTTAAACTAAAATTCAGGAAATATTGTAATTATTACTAAATAATTGTTACAAAAAGTATAACAATGCAGATATTTGAATATTCCTTTATTATTGTTCACAGAATGCTATCTGAATATCCATCACAATTCCACAATGAGAAGCTTCAAGATGTCAAGGGGCCTTCACAACATGGAAATTGTCTTGGATGACCTGTTGACAGTTAGGGGATTGGAACCTTCCTGGTCCTCCTTTTCTCCTAGCAACATTCAATATCATTGACCATGGGATCTAGACAATCTCTGAGGGACTGGAATGAGGACTACTGTCCTACAGTGGTTCTCCTTCTTTCTGAAGAGATAATTCCAGCAGAATCTTGGAAATCTTACTTCTAAGATGATAGTATTTCTGTCCTCCAGAATTTCTCTCATTTGCTTATGATAAATAATTGCCCTTTTCCCCCTTCCCAGTTTTCTGTCATTCATTCAATGAAACAAAATAGTTCACAACTATGGACCATGGTATCCTTCTAGACTATTTCCAAGAGATAATGCACAAAACAAGTTACCTGAACTCTACACTACTGAATGATACTGTCTGCACACAGTGCTTTGGGGTCCAGTTCCTGTGCCTTACTATCATCAGCAAATACTAAATAAATAGTCATTTTTGTTGGCTGGCTCGCAAAGCCATAGGAAAGTTTTCTCCCTCATCCAATGTCATGCAGTCCTTTTCTGTAGTTTTGGATGTTAAATATAAAAGGTAGCATTGGCTGAAAGGCTATGCCCCTGTGATTCTGGAGAGATGGGAACCACAGAATATGTACTTGTTTATTATTCCATTGACAGAGATATTCAAATAAGATTTATCCCCACTCTGATCAGCAGTTATCCTGACTGCTTAGATCTGACCTATGCCCAGATGCTACTTATAGATGAATTGCTATTTATTACATGGCATATGCCTATTTTATACAGCAGCATGTTACATCTGCCAGACCTTGACAGTTCACATTTCTGCTACATGGATATATTTTATGTAACTTGAATATTACAATTTATATAATTATAGGCATTAACTCATTTATAACCTTGACAGATTGTTTATTTTGAATTTATTAACATCAGGTACAAGTAACCAGGTGTAAGTGTTGAGTTCAAAGCTCTACAATTTTATTACTTGCTACCTATACACATAATAAATAATTTGTGCTTCAGGAGAACAAAGTTCCTGGTGGTCCCAGCTTATTAACATACTATTAAAAGACGTTTCTAGTGCCTAGCCAATACATTTTCAATTCACTAGCTTTCATTTTGGAAATATTTCAAACATATCAATAACATAACTTTCTTCAACCTTCTCAAAATGTATTTAAAATTGTAGAGATGTTATTTGTGTTTCCTATCTTTTTTTCTTTAACTATTTATACTATTTAGACTTTGATTTTTAAAAGTACAGAGATTTATATTTTTCTCTGAATGGTCTGCTCAAGCTGCTACATTATTAAGATTACTCTCAATTACCCATTCAAAAGTAATTCCTACTAAACAGTTCCACCTACTGTACCAAGGACAACTCATCTGTTGCTTTTGCCAGTTTCCCTACCCTCAAATAAGTCTGCAATTTGACAGCTGTTGCTGTTTTCCATGGTTTGCTGACAACAAAATAGCTTCAATCTCTCCAGTTCTGGAACCACAGACCATCTGCTTCTTTCAATAAACTATGGGGCACAAATTTCCACACAAAGTACTTTCTGACTTTGACTGAAAGGATCATTTATTAAAATAAAGCATCCTCATCTTTGCCTCACACCTAATATTCTTTATGCATCAAACAGTTCTACTTCAGAAATACCACTGATTTTAATCAGGGACAAGCATCCACTGCCAGCTACTGTATATTAGATGAGTTGCATGACCTCCTCCATCAATTCCACATATTGAGATAATCTGCTGGTGTAGATATTTGCTAGCACTCATGTTAGTATGAAAGCAGCACCACTATTTTATTTATCTGCAAATGTCAAGGAGGAACACTTATATTTTTCACGGTGTTACAGAATTTGTTCCCACTACTGACAAGGTATGTTGGGCCTGGATGCTGGGCTGTGGAAAAAAGAAGCCAAAGGCAGCTCTAGAGCCATGATGCACAAAAAACCCTCCTTTTGTGTTGTACTCTTGGGTGAGGCTGGGCTAGGCTTTGGCTGCAAGAAAAAAAATGCAAAAAGCAGCCTCTGAGCCACTGTACAGCTTTTCTCTAGAGGAAGTCAACCCTGACTGCTCTTTAGAAGGCCAGGTTCTGAAGATGAAACTCAAATACTTTGGCCACCTAATGAGAAGGAAGGACTCACTGGAGAAGAAGAGCCTAATGTTGGGAACGATTGAGGGCAAAAGAAGAAAGGGACAGCAGAGAATGAGGTGGCTGAATGGAGTCACTGAAGCAGTCGCTGTGAGCTTAAATGGACTCCAGGGGATGATAGAAGATAGAAAGATCTGGAGAAAAGTTGTCCATGGGGTCGCAATGGGTCGGACATGACTTCGCAACTAACAACAACAGCTTCTCTTGCAAAGCCTTGCCTCTGGAAGTGCCTCCTGCAAAACCTGTATTTCAGGGCAAAGCTTCCCAGGACTGCTTCCAACATGGGCTGCAGAATGTCTGCTATGCCTTCAGAAAAGCCTGCGTATCCCTCTACTTCCTCCAGTTGTCCATCATTCAGAACACCATTTCCCACACAGAATCCAACTTTGCCTGGGGATCTGCTAGCAGCTCTCCAGCTTTGCCCACCACTGGGGATTCTACTGTTTGTCCTACTGCTTTTTCCATGGCTGGGCCTGGCAGGCTCCCTTTGCAGACAAGGCTATGCTGCCCTGTCACACTCATGGTGCATATCCCAGGCCTGCACTCCTGCTAAGCATCTGGATCCTGGGCCAGTAGCAGGAAGAGGAAAAAGATGGCAAAGTGAGGAGGAGGATATAACTAACCGTAACCCCATATTAACAACACACTCTTTAAAATGGGTAAGGTTAAAGCTGCCATGTCTTTTTTTTTTTTAGAATCACACAACTGTAGAGGACAGACATACAATCCTAAGAAAAGACACTTTAAAAGATACAAACACTAGTTTTGCAACTTGAAGCAGCTTTTTGACAATGAATCTGAAGCACACCATAACTATTAGATAGATGCAATATATATA
>JAEANM010010588.1:0-15718 GCA_017656035.1 Myanophis thanlyinensis
ATTTTGATTAAATTTTAGAATTAATTTAATTTTTAATAGTAGTTTTAAAAAATCAGCAAATTTAATGGTTTTATATTTGCTTTTAAACTTGTTTATGTATTCTGTTTTATCTGCTGTGAACTGCCCCAAGTCCTTAGGGAGATGGGGCAGTATATAAATGTGAATAATAAATAAATAAATAAATAAATCTGTGGGATGAACTTGGTTCCCATGAGAAAGATCGGTGTTATGTCTGTCAATGTGATCCAACCTCGTCCCCCCTCTGCATGCAATATAGTAACTGAGAAGCGCAAAAATTGCATCAGTCTAATTAGATATGAAGTTGACACTACACTAGTGTGCAGTGGCACTCAAAAAAGTCAATGCAATACTAAATTTCATTAACAGAGGGATTGACTCAAAATCACATGAGGTACTAATTCCACTCTATAAAGCAGGGTTGTCAAACTTGCGGCCCACAGGCCAGATGTGTCATGTGCTGGTCATGCCCACTGTGGTTTAGTGAAGGGGGGAAAGTTGTGATATGTCTTGTGATGCTGTTTGACAACTCTACTATAAAGATTAGTAGAACACCACATCCAGTTTATATAAAAAAAAACCACATTATAAAAAAGATGTTGAGACTTTAGAAAGGAGAAGAGCAAGAGATTTATTTTTATTTATTTATTAGAATTTGTCAAACAAAAATAAGAATACGAATAAAAGAATAAAAATACAATGACAGAGATGGATAGACATGATAGTGCACTTATGCATGCCCCCTCTACTGGCCACTTAAGAATTATGTAAGGTTCACAGAAGTCAATTTGTGATTGAAACTGTGAAAATTTGTAGTTTGCACACTCATTATTGCAATTAAAACAAAAAAAGCCATTTACGGGGGCATGGAGGGTAAAACATATGATGAATGGTTATAAGAACTGGGCATGGCTAGTCTAGTGAAGAAAAGGAACAGGAGTGACATGATAGCAATGTTCTAATAGTTGAGAGGCTGTCTCAGAGAGGAAGTGGTCAACCTATTTTTCAAAGCACCTGAAGGCCAGACAAGGAATAATGGATGGAAACTGATCAGGGAGAGATTCAACCTAAAAATAAGGATAACAGTGAGAAAAATCAACCAATAGAACAGCTTGCCTACAGAAGTTGTGGGTACTTCATGACTAGAAACTTTCAAGAAGAGACTTGATAGCCATCTGTCAGAAATGGTATAGGGTCTCCTGCCTGAACAGAGGGGTGGTCTAGATGACCTACAAGGTCCCTACCAACTCTGTTTCTCTGATTAGAACTCTATGTTCTAATCCAGCTAAGCAGGAACACTGACCAGTAATTAGCTGAATACTTATTGCCTTGGAATTGTTATAGAAAATTGAAGATAATAGGTAAATTAAATATTAATGTACTTTCGGGAATAATGTGCTTGATAGATTGGTGAGCATTTGAGTTGGCCTTGTTTGGACCAAAGAAAGGAAGAGGACTTTTGACTAATCGACTTGAATTATTGGAATTGTTATGTTTACAATAAAAGCCTCTGGACTTTTAATTTTTTAAAAAATATGAATCAGATATATATTTTCTATGCTATTTTATACTAATGGATGCATGTATTTGGATTGTTTTTAAAGTACACAAAATCATTTTTAACAATTTCTTCTAATATTATTTGATTGATATTTCATATTTCTAAACCACCCATCTCCTTCAAAGAGGAGCTTTGGACAGTACACCATATAATATAACCAGTAAGTAAAACAACATAAAAAATTAACATTGAAATTAAATTAGGATTAAAACTATTAAAATCAGTGAATAACGACAAATATCGAAAGGGGAAGAAGGAAAAAAATCCTAAAAAATAAAACAAATACAAAATGTTATATAAATCATATTTCTGCAGCAGCATATTGCTCCACACTACATACAACATTTTGTTTAGAACAACTGGATCACACTACTGTCTGTTTAATCCAGTAGTGAGAATTCAAATAATTTAACAACTCTGTCCTAAAGATCAGCTGAACCAGCAGTTCTCTGAATTTCTTAAAAAGTTAAGTGTTTCTAGTGAATTGACGCAAACTGGTTGAATCCCATCTCTGGTTTAATCCTGTGACAATCTGATTAATGGGATTCTAATATATTTATATGACTATCTTTAATCATTGAAGAATATGAGCTCTTTATTATGTTTGTATATTATACAAACTTCAGAATGACATGACCAGTACCAAGTTTTCAACTATTATTTGATGTTACTGCTAATAGAATTTGGGTCATACAAGGGTTTAAAAAAATGATAGAAGAACAGACAAAAGAATATAAAGGAGTGAAAACTGGAGACTGATGGAGGACTGTTTTTCCAATGATAATCAAGAAATCCAAAGGCAATAAAACACTTATTCTTTGTTTCTTAACAATACGTCTTCAAGAGGAAAAGAAATCTTCATTTTACATCAAGATTTCTCTCCTCTTCAACAGTTAGAATACCATGAATACTTCAAATTACTTCTTTTGTCAACAATACTTCCTCTTTATAACTGCACCCTAGGTACTCTGCCTTTTGAAGACAAGCCCAATTGTCAGATAGAAAGTAGCACTAAAAGCATTAAAACATTTATATCAGAATGTAAATACAAGCATATTAGAATGCAACAGTAGGGTGTCCCATGAGGTTTTGACTACAATTCCCATAATCACTTTCCATTAATTATATTGGGCAGATAGGAGATGAAGTCCAAAAATATCTGGGCACTAGATGCCTGCCACTATTATCAGTTATTATTACAAGGCCATATAACATAAACATTATTTTTCTTTCTCATCTATCCATACCTTAAAATACTTAAATCAGTATGCCAGTTTGCTCTTTATGCATTTCCCAAGTTTGAGAAGTATCAGTGCAGTTATATTAGGGTGACCAACCATCCTCTTTTGCCCGGACATGTCCTCTTTTTACATCCTGTCCGGGGCGTCCGGGCGGGTTTTATAAATTTTATAAATTTACCCGGACGCCCCGGACTGGACGTAAAAGTGGCGATGTCATGTCCGGGCAAATGGAGAAAAGCGAGAGGCTCCAGCAAGAGGTCCCAGAACAAGTTTCTTGCTTCTCAGCCGAGTCTGGATTTGCGGTCGATTTCCGGGGAAGGGAAGCCCCCGCCCCCCCGCTGCCCCCCTGCCGCCCCCGCCGATGCCCCGCCCCCAACGCCGATGCCCCGCCCCCAATGCCAACACCGATGCCCTGCCCCCAACGACAACGACGCCCCGCCCCCCGACAATGACGCTGCCGACACCCCGCTCCCCCTCAATGACGCCCCCCTGTCCTCTTTTTTGGCTATCAAATATGATCAGCCTAGTTATATGTACCTATTATAACTCTTTAAGAAATAATCTGTACAAATGCACAGGAGTGGGGAATAGTTGCTCAAATAAAACTATTTTAAACATTCAATTTATTTTGGAGTCCAAACAACTGCTTTCCTATCACCTTCAAAATGATTTCTCAACTCTTATTAATGCAAATCATAGTTTGATAAGTTCAACTGGGTTAGTATATGTTCTACCATATTATAAATATTAATGCAATATTCGTCATCAGAATAATTTGGCATTTATTCAAGTATCCGTAATTAATAAAATGCAAAATGTGTATTCATTGATTCAAAATCTAGGATGATAGTCAAGATGACTATTTCTCTTCTCTCATTCTAATGCCTCTGTTCTTCTCTCTAGATCTTCTTTGGCCAATGAGTTCTTAAAGAATGAACAAATGATTACAACAGATGTCTGAATTGGCTATTCTAAGTTTATATTGTCCTAGGGCTTTAGACTTCCTGTTTCTGAGCTAAAATACATCATTACTACAATTTTGATTAAAAGTTGGCCAGAAAAAGCCTGTAATATAGTAAATTATATTGTTTATTATTTATATTATTTATGTAGTTGTATGGAATCTATAGAGGTCATGCAATCACTGATATAGTGTACAACACTAATAGAACACATTATAGATACAAACACAAATATAAATTTAAATAAAGCATCAGGATATGCATGTATGTAAAATGTGTGGACAATACAGTAAACAAGATAAAATATTAAATTAGTGTAAAACCATGATAAAATTACAAATGGAACCATAGAATCACAATAGGATCATTGTTTAATGTCTGAACATCTTCATGCTGCTCATGTGGCTGAGATGAGATTATCCCAGGTGCCTTGAAATTTCCTGAGAGGACATACTTGGTCTATGTGTGTGTTTCTTTGCCCCATGATCACCAGCCATTCATCACCTAAACAGCTTTGTCTTCATTTTGGCATGGCCTATCCTGATTTTATTCAAGGGGTTCCATATTGGGAGGGGGGGACTGCAATCCTGAAAATGATTTTGTTGGATCTACATGATCTGTTTGGTTATGGCTATTAAAGGTCACCAGAATTCCTGAGCCAGCCATTTTAAGCTGTTAAGACTCAGGTTCTAATCTAAGGCAAGAGGTGCTGTCTCAGGAATTCTGGGAGTTGAAGTCCATGAGTCATGAAAGAGCCAAGGTTCCCTACCCCTGCTTTAGATTGTAAGACTGAGGTATGTTATCCAAAACTGGTTTGCATATATATTTACATTGCTTTCCATAAAATAGAAAGCAATTCTGAGTTTTAAAATACAGTAAGAGTAAACAGAAACCATAAACTAAGCTTCTTAAACTTTTAGGAATAAATCCTAAAAGTAACATGAATCAGCTAATATAGATATTAAAAATCATGAAATTCATAATACCTAAAACTTTATCAAGAACTGTATTTTCTGAATATTTTCAATTAAATTAATTCACTTAAGAAGAGGCAAGCAACATAGATAAATGTAGATGTAGGCGGGACTGAAACAATAGTACAGTATCTGTATTACTGCTTAAGATAATATATAACTAAATCATACCAGGTTATGACATTAAGTTGAGTGCTCATAGACAAATGATTATTCACTGTCTCATCTCCTGTGTCTGGAAAATTCAGCAAAAATACCAGCCCTCTGGGAAACTAAGACATCTGTACTTTGCCTTCTCCAAGAAACTCTTATTATACTTAAGTGAGTTAATCAAGGCCAAGTGTTTTAAAACCAATTGGTTGAAAGATCATAAAGTTGAAACCAAACTTAATCCCACACCTGCCTTTTTCATGACGAGTTGGCCCAGTACAAAGACTCTCTCTTGTTTTATATTCCATTCTGAAATTGAGGAACACTAAAGGTAATGAAGTAGCCCTATATACTACTCTTGGAAGTAAGTGTTCTATCCTTTTTACCTTGTTTTTAATGGTTCGTTAACAAATAAAATAGGAACCCTGACTGCTACAAACAAAAACACCAACCTCTAAGCATTAGAGTTATTTTCTGGAATGCTTTGAGAGCAACTGAACTCTCACTAGGAAGCCCATGAAGTCAGATTAAGGAAAAGGCTAGTTAAATTCCACTGATAAATAGGTGTTTTGTGACTTGCCATGTCTACTATGATTTCATAAATATATAGGCCTCCTTGGCAGGCATTCTCTGAGTAAGTCCATTACCTATCCTAAAATTTCAAATGCATCTCTTGCTTCAGAAATTGACTACGTGACACTGGGGTTAACCAAAGTTGTGAAGACTGATTTTAATTACTGTATGTCCTACTGTTTTATTTGCATGTACTTGTAAACAGTTTTATACTTTTGATATGGTCAGATGACTAAGCAAAATTTCTATTCAGAAGTTATCTTCTACAGTATAGGCCATTATTTTGTGAAGCATACAACTCTGATCAATTTAGTCTAGTAATAAGCAGACTGCATTCTCTAATGTGAAGGAAAGCGACTTCCGCTATATATAAAAAAATGGAACTGTGTCAAATATTTACTTTACTATAGCTATTCATGATTTACACATGCTTCTGATCAGAAAGTCTATCTCACATACTGAATGTACTCTTGGCTCTTTTCCCATATACAAACAGATTTATTTAGGAGAGGTTAATCAACCTTTCTTTCTCCCTGTAGTTATTTGATATCAATCTCTCCTTCAGTCGCTATTACTTCTCTTTTATCCCAAATAACAGAGGGCTTGTTCACAGACCAGAAATCTAGATCTTTCACCTAGGTTTCTTGTCTGGATATATACTAGTTTCAGTGCTGGAATTCAACCAGTGTTACTACTGGTTTGGTGCGCACATGTGTGCCAAATACGCTGCCGCATGGCTATCAAAAATCAAGTTTTTCCATTCCAGAAGCAGCCCAGGTGATTGGAAAGGCTGCAGAGGCCCTAAAAACAGCTGTTCCAGGTGATTTATGTAAGTAAAACAGAAAAAAAAAACCAAGGGGGATATAGGATAGGAAAGGGCAGGGTGAGCAGGGCCAAACCTGAACGCCGCTACCAGTTCAGTAGAACCAGTGCATCCAGGCTGAATTTCGTCACTGACTAGTTTGGCATATAGATAATTAACTCAAGAAGATGAGAATCTGGAAGCTCTTCATTCAGCTATTATCCGTAGTAATTATTTTCTTCATAATGTAATTGTCTTTCATTTTCATTCTGTAGTTTAAACATAATTCAGACATAGTTGGGTTATTGTATATTTAACTCTATGAATACTCTAACATAAGTTATACAATTAGTTAATACATTTCATTGAAATTGGTAGGTATTCCTTTGGACCCAAGAATCATTTGATATTGTAGCTGCACCTTAACATTATATTTAATTGTACATAAACTTAGTAGATGCAAATTATAGTTGATCTGTACTAAGGAAACAAAATAATTTGTATCTTTATCTGTTTTAAACTGTCTTTATGTTGAAATAAGGGAAACTAAAAAGGTGATGAAATGGTAGAGAGTCCTTTTGGCTTGATTAACTTCATCTATGAATATATTGAGCAAGTCCCAAGACAATTAGGCATCAACTGTTTCTATCATTTCTTAATAATACTGTAGAATGTTATTAATTACTGAGACATATAGAAATGTGTTCTAGAGAGGATTGTAAAATAGTAAAGGCAATTAAAGTAAAATTATTTTTAATCCATATTATCTTGTTCACTTTGTGAAATGTTTCTTACTAGGAAAACAAGCATTTGCAACAACTGCTTTTGCATTTCATTAAAAGAATGCCACATTCCAAATTCTTAAATGAAAATTTCTTGTTCCTGCATAATGTTCCTTCTGGCTTCATTCTTTTTTCCTTCATACATTTCTGTCTTTGGTTTATACTTCATTTACCTTAGATCTTGAGCTTTTATCACTTCTTCACTGGATACCTTATTTTTTGTGTATGCTTTTTTGTTGGGTTGTTTCTTCACCTTATTGTAGGAGCGAACATTTTTGACACAATAAACCTCATCTTTAATCCATTTTCTTTTAATGTCTTTATCTTTTCCCTTCCCATGTCTCTTCCTGAGGCTTCATAAAACTCAATCAGTAGTTTTTATCAAAGCTATTTTTGCCTTTTATCATTAAAAAAAAAAAAGATCCTGAAATTTTCTGGCTAGAATTATTAGGAACATTTAAGTCTCATCTTATTCAACTTTATGACACCAATTAAAGGGCACAAATTAGTATTTGAAAGCCAAGTAAAGAGACTGTACAATCAAAATGGGAATTACTACTTAACATACATGCTTTAGGTTTTTTTCTTTGTAAAGTTACGACATTTGTTTTATTTCCAAGGGCTATCGCAACCAAATTTTGCCGGTATTTCAGTTTCTAACATCCTGTATCATTTTTCAAAGATAAGATACTACATTTCTGTTTGATAATGGAAATCAGTAAAATTAAGACATGACTGTCTAAAATACTAATAAAGTAGAAACTTCAATTGTGTCTTTATATCAACATTAAAAAGATTAAATATATGTAGTTTATAGTTTTCCACATCTAATAGAACATTGTGCTGGGCAGAAATAGGCTTTCAAATATGCAGATTGTACTCAATTTATGAAAAAAGTAACAGCATTCTCAAACATCAAACAATTCCAACTTAAGACAGTAATTTCTCACTTTAAAATGGGGGTGGGAAAGGACCATATGGCACTATGAAACAGCGGTAAATGAAATCCTGGCCAAAAGACTTTTGATTCCTCTTTTCCTCCCTGTGGAAAAGCAATGAATGCCAGATGTTCCAGTGAAATGTCTTCATATCTTCCACTGTAGTCGATCTGTCTCAGACAGCCACAATGCATTTTATTTATTATTGCATAGGGGTCAAAAGGTGTTCAACAGATTTATATGAAAGCTGAAGACTTTTCAGGCTTTTCCCATTTAATTCAGAAAGGCCAATTAAACAAGCATTAAGAACAGGGCTTTGTTTCTTCCTATACTCTGAACTCATCAGGAAGCGCAAAATATTTTATTTTCTGGTTCAGTATCAGTACCTCTGAAAGGGGATGACAACAAATGTCTATTATTAGGTTCTAAGATGAAGAAAGTTGACCAAGGATTGTGTCTATGAGATGTTCACCAGTGAACACTCAGGGATTGTGGGGAGAGAATCTGGATCAGTAGTCAGTGGATATTATGAAATTAACTATGTGCATCATAAGCATTGTTTCCTCCATGCCCTAATTACTATTGTTAATAATGATCATGCCATGAAAGGACAGATGTTAAATGAGATAGTATTGAGTCAAGAATCTCATTGCTTTCTGGGTTTTCTCATAATGCCTTATCCAACCGAGTAGTATGTTAAGTTAGTTAAGGACAGCCAGTAGTTCTCCTTATTTAATAAATAACAAGAGCAAACACCAAATAAGTATTCTGCACCAGAAGTTTCAGAAGAAGGAGAACAATTTAAACGTCTCTGTGCTTTAAAAGCACACCCTATTGACACAGCAATTGTTCCTTTTATTCTGTTGAAACATGTCTTTTTTCTGATTGTGAACATCTTACTGGCTGTATGACTATGTTCTTTGCATGGCAAACATCGCTTCATCAATTTCTGACAATCTTATTATGGACATTTTTTTTTTTAGAAAAGAAAGATTTTAGAAGAATAGCAAAAGTGTGAAACCTCACTGACTTTACATACAGTGTGTCCTGAAAAAATAGAAAAAATAGAAAAAAATTAAAAGAGAATGGAACTGATTTTTACTTAATCTTAATTAAAATCTAGAATATTTACTAAGTGATGCATTCTTTCACAAGAAGATTCAAGTAGGAGACTTATTTAAATAGGTTTTATGATAAACTGAATATCTTTAATAACTTGCTTACTTACTACAGAGTATTGAGTTTCCAAGTATGTACCACACACAGTGGATTTCTGGATATTTCCCAGGAACTCCTGTTAAATATTGGCATGATTTTAAATATAAATGATGCTTGCATTGACTTCAGTACTTAATTGATTCCAGGAACAAATCAAAACTTGGAGAACATTGGTGTCTTGGCTCTGAAAGCTGTTTATTTCATGAGCTTAGTTTCATGAAGGATTGGATGGGGGATTGACAAGTAGTTGATGGATTGATTGCTTGGCAAATAGGAAAATCTACATTCTATAGTCAGTTTCCACAATAATGTGAGGAGAAGAATCAGTTTCTTTGGTCTTGTATTTTTGGCTAATTTCATTACTTTATATTGGCTTGGAGGAAAGAAGTATTAGCTATCTAAGAGCTATGGTGCACTGTGCTTAGAATGCAGTATTGCAGGCAAAGTCTGCCCACTGCCAGCAGTTCAGTTCTGACTAGCTCAAGGTTGACTCAGCCTTCCATCCTTCTGAGGTCAATAAAATGAGGACCCAGATTGTTGGGGGCAATAAGTTGACTCTGTAAACTGCTTAGAGAGGGCTGTAAAACATTATGAAGTGGTATATAAATCTTAGTGCTATTTCTATCTACTTTCTATCACCCATGTTTTCTTCAGGAGTTCATTGTAACAAATAACATGCTCTGTCCCTCCATTTTCCCATAATAGCAACCACAACACCGATAAATTATGTTGATAATAACTCACCTAATGGGCTTTGTGGCTGAAGAACAATAATCATTTAGAGCTCCTCCTTACATTTTGTTTCTTTAAGTCATAACCATGATAATATCTGACATTCAAAGTAGTCTTGGTCAAAGCAAGGAATGACACACAAAATGAAGTTGCCTCCAACATTATCACATCTGCAGCATTGAACTCAGGCTTCCAATGCAGTTGCATCGCATCATGAAATGAAGTCATATGGTTTATGGGTTGGTTACTCAAAAGCTAGTCCTTGACTTATGACTACAATTGAGCCCAACATTTCTGATGGCAAGTAAGATGCTAAGAGAATTTTGCCCCTTTTATGACCTTTCTTGACATAGTTGTTACTATGCACTGCAATTGATAAGTTAGTAACATGTTTGTTAAGTGAATCTGGCTTTCCTGTGAATTTTGCTTGTCAAAAGGTTGCGAAAGATTCTGGGATATTGCAACCATCATAAATATTAATCAATTGCCAAGAATCTGAATTTTGATTACATGACCATGGGATGCTGCAACAGTCATAAGGATAAAAAAAGTCATAAATCACTTTTTTCAGTGCTGTTTAACTTCAATCACTAAATGAATTGTTGTAAGTTGAGAATTACCTATATTAAGTTCCATAGAGAATGAAGAGTTAAAAGGTGAAACTATAACATCTACAAATTCTTATTAGTGATAAATTTATCGCTGATCTTCCAAGTTTTACTCCTTCCTTCCTATCCACCTACCCTAGTTGTTATTTTTCCTTCTAAGGTAACTAAATGTTACCTTTTTTCTCTTTGTTCTAAAATTTATTTCTGAATCTTCTTTTGTTTCCTGACCTCAAGCATTTCCACTGGTGACCTGTGTCTTCTTGGGAGAAAAAAACTGCAGTGTGAAGAATAATTTCAGATCACAATAATGATCCCATGTTTAATTCATAAACCAGAAGTTCTAAGATTCTTGAATAGCCTTATAGGTTACAGTAACTATGACCAACTAGAAAGTAGAAATTCAATAAACGTGTGCTATTTCTAGGAATATATTGCTAGCTTAGTGCCAGCTATTTGTACACTCATCTATGTTTTTCTCTTGCTCAATATTTTATGGTAAAATAACTCCTAAGTGTTTTAATCAGTGTTCTTGTTAATGACCTAATTTTGTCTTTGTCTAAGCTCTGTGCACAATTTTATAGGAAAAGCACACATCTGCAAAAGATCCCAATATTTTTTTAATGTCCTCAGGGTTCACTTTTATTATTTGCATACACATGTGAATAAGAAAGATCTTTCCAACCAGCTTTTCTTATATTCTCATATAACAATAATAGGATGACCTGAACATAGCTCTAGATTCAAGAACTACAGTGACTCACTCTTACCCTTTAAAAGTTACAAGACTGTGCATTCTGGTAAACACTTTCAATTTCTAACATTTTACCAATTCCTTTAAATTCCAAGTAGGAAAAACATAAGTGTAAAGGTATTGTTCCCCATATCCTCTTATTTTTATTTAACTAAAGAGGCACATTTCCTTCCAGGATCAAGGGCCATCTGAAAGGGCCTAACTCAAGAACCCCAAAGGACTAATGTTGAAATAAATGACTCCAGAAATAGAATGAAGAGCTGGGGAGCCAAAGCACAAGACTGCTATGGTGCTCCTTAGCCAAAACCACAGAAATTTCAGGTTTTGCATGAATAAAGACTTTAAAAAAGGGGGGAAATGAAATTATTCTCAAGTTACCAAAACATTCAACCAGGTTTTTCATTTTATCATGTTTTGGTATAGAAACTGCTTTAAGAGTGAAAAATCACAGCCTCTAGGCTTGTTTAACATTATTGTAACTGCTTAAAACTAACACTCCTCTAAACAGATTCTCCCAAAATGCCTGCCTTCAAAGAAAGATGTCTTTAAAAGATGTTTTAAATTTTAAGGCCCCTCTGAAAATTGATGTGAGATCAAGTTAAGAATTCATACTCAGAGAGGTGTCTGGAATGTGTAAATCAAATGTTCTTATGACTTCATCTTCAAGAAGATGTGACACTGTGTTGTACTTAGTGATGTTATTGAATTTGTAATTTCCTGATGTGGAATACAATCATCACAATTTAACAATGTCTGTAACTTGAGGTGAAGACTACAGGCAACATGCATTCCTCTTTTCCTCAACACCTTTTCACCACCTCTCTAATTCCATTCTTTCTAGTCAAATGAAGCTAGTGTGCCTTCCCCCCCCCCCTTCTTTCATGAAATTGATAATATGACAATAACATAGCCACCATCAGCTTTTGAAAATAAAGGAATTCAAGCATCCACAGCTACAAGAGGGAAGAAAATAAGGAGTTTCCTTTGGGTTTATCTCAATGGAAAGATGTGAGTTCAAGGGAGATGGATAAGAAGAACTCAAGTTCCACTGCATGCCAATAGTTTTATGCAATATAAGAAACTGAACCAGGAAGAAAATGATTTTTCATTACTCTGTATTTTACTACATGGAATCTATATTGAACTATCCTTTATTTTGTGAACTTTGTTTTGTCCAAACATCTCCCAGAAAAGTTGGGCATATCTTTGCATATAAAAGTAGTCAAGTTGCAGTTCTTAAAACTACTCCCAAATCCATTAAATGTACCTCATTTGCAGCAATTCACACCATTTGCAGTATTAATATCAGGATGGAAATTAAATCCTTTGCATCAATTTATGTCTGTTACTAAAGTCATCTAAACTGATGTGAATAATTTAAGTTGTACAAATCATAATGCAAAAAATATATAAATTGCAACAATGAGGCAATTTTGCATTTAATGGACAGGTAAGAGAAATAGGCAGTTCTCCCTAAACCAAATCCACTTAAAGCTATAATCCTATGTTCTAAAAACACTAGGAATTTCTTTGGGTAGTGGATTGTATTGAAATCATATTAGTAAGTTTATGTACACAGAATATGTTACATAGTGTGATAATGTTTTTAAGCAAAATTACCCTAAATCAATCAGGCAACATATAACAACCCCAGCAATGCAATAATAAAACCAGCAATCTTTCTTTTAGCTTCACCTTCAAATGTTTTTTTCTTCTGCAGACAATTATTACAAGAAAAGTATAATTACATCTGCAGATATGGTGTATCCACACTCCAGAAATAAAGATCTGGCAAGAATTATCTGGCAATAGCTAAAATTTATCATTTACATAATACTGGAAAAATAAAAAGTGACCTCAAGAAAGAAGAAGAGTTTTTAAGACAGAATGTAATCACCAAAACCACCCTTTAGGACATCGATGTTAATTGCTATTAAAATGTAACATGGAGGCAGAACAAGTAGGAGATTTATTGTAAAGTCAATTCAAACATTTAAAAACCATGTTTATAATAATGAGGAAATTATGAAAAAAAATCAATAAAAGTTACACATGCTGTAATTTAAATGAAAATTGGTACAAAATGTTTTACACATGGTCCATAATTCTGTCTATAACTGCAAAAACAGATAAATCATACATTAATGAACAGTGGAAATCTGCTACAGAATGAATATTTTATCGTATGTTACGATACAAAACAGTGCAAAATTACTAGATAGCAATTTACAGCAATATTAATAATAATAAAAAAATTAAACAAAGCTTGAATGGAAACCTAAGTTTCTTTTTTATTAGGGATCTTTCTAGAATTTATAATTTTTTTAAAAAAATCACAATAAATTAAAATATGTGCTGCCCGCTACAAAGACAAAGCTCAGCAACAGGAAAGAGACTTTGCTGACAATATCAGATTAAGAAATAATGACAGTAAAGACAAAAATAACAATATATGTCCAAAATTGAGATTCAATTCCATTTAAGGAAGAATGAATTCCCTATATATTACATGTCACACAATAAGGCAAACTCAGATACCTACAACAAGATTTTTAAGGATAAAAGATTTGATGTACAACAGTAAACAGAAGTTGTTTTAATCTTTATACCGAATTTGATATCATCACCAGTCAGGTACAAGGAGAAGAATTCTAGAATTTTACTGTGGTTTTACTGATTGTTATTAATATGTTTTTAATATTATTAAGCAAATATTAATGTTATTAATATTACTAAGATCATGTGCATTTATTTCAGACAATAGTGTTCTTATTAATGTTTACAATTGAATGGATTTACAATTCTTTCTCAAGATGAAATAATTATTTGATCAAGGAATTTAAATGTTACAACAATGCAAATTCTATTTATTTACTGATTTTATTTTCTGCCTACTAAATTCTATATTCATTTCCTTTATTTTTTCCTATATTTTTTTACTTTTATGTAGTCATTTACTTTATTCTTTGAATATTTTAAAATAAAGAAATACAAAAATCTAATTTTACTCCTTATCCTAAAAGTACAAGGATTCATTTTCATGATGCAAGGAACAAGAAGACTCCACTGTTTAAATAGTTCTCTCATCAATCTTCCATAGAAAGTTGCTTGACACATTCCACAGTTTTAACCAGCCCTGAGTGACTAATTGTAGGGCAATCACAAGTGTTTGGACCTTTCCAAGACCTTTCAACAAATGTTCATTTTCCAAAGATTAACCATGATTCTTGAAAATTAAAACAAATAGGTTAATCTGAAAGCTATTAAAACTGTTTTGCTCCATGTAAAAAATACCAAGACGGTGTTTCAAGATATTTTCCAAATTCACTTTGGTATAAAGGTTCACATTAGGAAAAGCATACAAATGAATCCAAGTCAATGAAATTGTTCAAGGAGCTCAAACGAACTGTTGAAAAATCATGTCCTTGAAGTATCTCTTGAATACTGCTGAACAATAGGGAATGAATTATTTGATCATGAATATAGCATAGCAATCTTAAAAACAGGTTGTTTTATTCTTTTATATGACTGTACATTTTGTACCTTTTACACTAACTGGTGATGCTTGTAGAGTTCATGGTTAGTGACATATCTCATCTTACAACGTTTGTGTACTGGTATAAATTTATGTACTGATGGTTTCAGTTTATAAATATAGAAAATAATAGATTAACAGTGATGAGATGAGATGGAAAGGATAGGAACTGTCACATTGCACTAAAAAGCTTCTGGAATATTCAAAGTAGGGCCTTAAAATACACTAATTTGCCACCTTAGAGTACAGATAGTCTTCAACTTACAACAGTTCATTTACCGACTGTTCAAAATTACAACAGGATGGAAAAAAGTGATCATTTTTCAAACTTACAACCTTTATAGCAACCCTATGATCATGTGAAATTCAGATGCTTAGCAACTGGTTCATACTTATAACCGCTGCTGTGTCACAAGGTCATGTGATTGCCTTTTGCAACCTTCTGTCAAGCAAAATCAATGGGGAAGCCAGATTCACTTAACAACCATGGTTCCAACCTTGCAGCTTTCTTGCCTTAGGCAAAGGTGAAAAGTGGAATAGTGGCAGCATAGCAGGAGGCGCCATTATTTTCTGTAGCCAAAAAATATTCCTCCTGTCAACTTTTCTGTCTGAAGCCATGACACTAGGAAATAAGGAATTTCCCACAGCAGAATCCTTCCAGACTGTCTCAGTGGAGATAGACCATCAAGCTGGAAAGGTCTGTGGTCTTATTCTCAGCTTCTTTCCAGCCAAGCTTTTTCCATGTCAATCACATGTACTTTACAGCTTGAGGAATGCCTTGGAATTAAATAATTTATTTACAGTTGTGTTCAAAATTATGCAACCCCCAATGCTGTAAAGGGTTTTAGGGAATTTAGTGTACATTTGTAATTG
>JAEANM010010589.1:0-15718 GCA_017656035.1 Myanophis thanlyinensis
AGCAGCAGCCAATCACACTTTCTTAAAGTTACAGTACTTAAAGTTAAAGTAACAATCCTGGTTAATATATTGTCAACTTAACTGTTAGATTTACATTCCTAACACCCTGTTAAAGGTTATTTATATGAGGAAATGTCCTGAAAGAATTATTTTTCTTGAAATGAAATCAAACTTTTGAGTGATACCCCTTTTTCAGCATGCTGAACTCTCAAATTACATATCAGAGTCTGAACTTTGAATTAAAAACTGTAATCCATTGTATGCCAGATTTGGGTTTAATGGAGCATTGCAATGTCCATCTCAAATGTCCCAGACAAATTCAGTGTAATGAACACTAAATTATGGGAGCCTTAACTATAACCTGAATACATGTGATGACACTGATTAAGAATCATGCCGTTCAGTTCGGAATAATTCCAGTTGAGCTTTGGGGTTTAACTAGTAATGTAAAATAGTTAGTTACTGGAAAAAAACATGGATTTTATTTGAACATACTTCCTGCTTTGAACCTAATCCCCTTTCCTCCTGTTATATACAGCCCTTACTTATTAAGACATTTATATGTTTCATGCATGTTTATATGTTGTATCAAATTCTGTTCAAGTTAACATTTGGGGATCATTTTCCTTTCGGTTGATTTTTATTTTAATCCATATTAAAATATAGTGGCTCACTGAGATAGAAAGCCACAGAGAAAGAGATTGGTACAGAAAAAAAAAGTCCTTTATAACCCTGTTGATGACTTTAAAACAGTAAATGTTAAACCTGTCCCAATGCTGTAGAATATAAAAATGAGGTTTTACTGTCATTGTACTGGTTTGAACAGTCCTTGAATCCATATTTAGCAAGTTGAGACTTATGCAAAAGTGTAGCAGTCCATTACATGGGACTTGCTCAAGAACATAGCTAACAGAAGATGGCTCTGTGAAACATTGAGTTGACAATTACAGCTAGGAATATGGAGCCAGCAAATAGACTGATTTTGTCAATCCTCTCCGGGAGGATGCAAGATTGCCAGAGCAAAGCTGCAGTCACTAAAGGAGGGGAGGGGGAAGGAGGGAGCCAAGAGAATTGAACTGAAATATAAGAAATGAATTTTAAAAAGCGTTAAGATTCAAAATAGCGAAAGGTAAGGGAGGTTTTTGGCTATAGAAAGTTTTAATTGGATTAAGGGCTCAGAAAACATTGGGACATTTGATTTTGAATGCTTTTTGAATTTTAAAATTTAATTTTAAAGAATACATGTATTTTCATGGGAAAGGAAAAAAAAATACTTTCAATGTTGGAGCCATAACAAGAGAAGTAACTTATCAAGGCTTTCAGAGACATTTTTGAGGGATTACATTCGGACTTTGAATCATTAATGTCAACTATGTTGTGTATTCTTAAGAACAGTCTGTTCCCAGAAAAAAACCCATTACAGAAAAAGACTTGTAATAAAACCTGTCAGAGACTGTTATTAAGAATATGCCATTCAATATAACAAAACAAAATAAATCAGATAAAATTTTTAAAAATTAAGAAATAAATAAAAATGCTAATCCCACAGAGTAATTGGAATAATTTCTACTTGCCGGATTTATATCTTCTTCTTTCAGTTGTTCCCATTAGGGGTTGCCACAGTGAATCATCTGTTTCCACCTAACTAACTTGCTGGATTTATATAAAACTTTGAGACAAAGATCAATAATTATCTGAATGGATTAAAGAGCAAGATTGTTTTTACACAAAAGGAAGTTAGTTTATTTATACAGGGTTAAAAGGGGAGATGTTAATCTGTGTGGTTGATTCTTTTTGGATTTGTTGACATTGGACTAGAAAAAAATTATGTATTTGGTTTGCTTATAGTTAGCATGATGTTTAAGTCATTTCCCCTGCAATCACTTTATATCTCTTAATCTGGTAGTATTTAAATTGGCTTTATATTTAACTGGACTTTCACTTAAAGTAAGGATCTTTGTGAATTATTAAGGGAGATATTGTTCCTCTTTGTCATGTTATTTTTTTAGTCATTTGTTTATACTAGGATATTGGGACCACTTTATATTTTCTAAATGAGGTTTGCTTACAGTTAAGAGTTGAGATATGGCAAGATGAGCTTTACATTTGCTAATTAATGTTATTTCAGGGCTCTGTTTGGACTTTTTGTTGACACTTGGATAGGAGAAGATGCTATTTAGTGGGTTTACATGTAGTTAAGAGTTGAGTTATGGGAATAAGAGTTTTATATCTGCTAATTAAGAGGAGGTGAATAGATTATGAAATTGTTTATCCTTGTGAGATGAGAATGGGGAGTTCTTTTTAAGGTTTTTTCTATTTTGCTTTTCTATTTTTTCTTTTTCCTTTTCATGCACTTTTTATTCCCTCTTTCTCTGTTTTCTTTTCTTTCTACTCTGTATTATCATTTACTGTAGCATTTACTGTAAACCATTTACTGTAAACCTTTTAATAAAATTATTGTTTTAAAAAGTGTATCAGCCCATTCCAAAAGGGTGAGAGAAATTGAAGTTTGCGGCTGGTCACTTTTAAGACGTTAGAGTTGATAAAACAAATGAAGCCCCAAATAACATTTTCTTTGCTAATCTAAAAGTTCTTTGAAAGGAAAAGATTTTAATGACATCACTAAACCCATTGGCCAGCTCCCACCATCAAAGAGCTTCTTATATCTTTCACATACCTTTCACTGTCCTTTATATTTTTCATACATAGTTGTATGCTTTCTGATGATCAATAGCTGGCAATAAAGCGTTAAGAGTTTTCTTTATCTTACTGCTGCCATCTTGTGGTCATTGGGACTTTTGCAGCCTAGATATGGTAACCTTAATCTGTCAAAATTCCAGAAAAAGAAAAAACGGTTACGTTCAGAACTTCAGAATAATGAGCCATTCTTAAATCACCTATTTGATTCACTGCTTAGAATCATTTTGATTTGCCAATCTGCTTCAATTGGCTGATCTGATCAAAGTTTCATTGAATCAGAACACTCCTTCAAAAAGCTTTTCACGATCTACTATGAATCATGGAAGTCTTGAGGCTAGATATCCTCAGAATTGCAGTTTATAGTGACATTAAGTCATTTTTATCATCTCCTTCATTTACAATGATTTTCCATTTGAGATTAAAATGTAGATCTCGTAGGTTAAAATAGACCCATATTTCATTCTCTAGATAATATTTTCAAAAATCATTTGCAGTTATTACAGCATTATACCTTGTGGGTATATAAGATAGAGGATGAATTCTTTGTATAAAGTAATTGGCTGGCCTGGCCATCAGGCAGATAAGGCAGTTGCCTACTAAACCAATGATGTATTTCATAGTCATGAATAGATAACCTTTTGGTGCCTGAGACCTATAGTTTAAAAAGCAAACATATAATCTTCAACCTAAGGCCAGAGACTCTAATAATGCAATGATATAACTAGAATTTCTCTGACTACTATTTTTCAAAGGCTTTTTGAAGATTCGGTATTTTTTTAAGGACCATGTCAGGCAAATTGAAAACTTTTACCTCAGTTTTCTTTGCTTTTGATTTGTTTTTCACTGAACACTGAGGGGAATATCTGTTGCCATTTATCAATGTTGAATTTTCATGGCAACATGTAATAATAGTCTGAAGGTCCAATGAAAAGACCAGTATGTAGCTTATGGGTCTGACATCAATTCCAGGAAATGGAGTAGGAAAAGCTGAAGTGAAATGAAGTGAAGTGAGGTGAAGTGCTGGAGGACTAACTTGCATGGGCAAAATTTGGCAGGCCCATCAATTTTTAGTCAAGATAGAATAGTATTGTATTTGCCTGTCAGGCATGTTTTAAGAGTGAGGTGTCTGATAGAAGGCAAAGGAACATTATTATTAAATTCAATGCTACAGACATGGTTAAATATAAAGGGATTAAAAATCAGACTTAAGTCCTATGCATGGAATGATAAGAGGACTTGTATTGTTATCTCCCAATTTTTGTTTGTTTATTTGTGTTTATTTATAGAAGGCAGGTGGTGCAGTGGCTCACTCAGTGGTTAAGTTGCTGGGCTTGTCACCTGGAAAGCTGGCAGCCCAGGTTTAAAACCCGAGACCCACACAATGGAGTGAATTCTCAACCTCATCCCAGCTCATCACAACTGTCAATTTAGCAGTTTGAAAGCATGCAAATGTGAATAAATAAATAGGTACCATTTTTGGTGGGAAGGTAAAAGTGCTTCATGATGTCATGCTGGTCACATGCCTGTGGAAATGTCTTTGGACAGCTCTGTCTCAATGGCCTTGAAATGGTTATGAGCACGCAGTTCCAGTTCCGGTCACAGTCGACTCCAGATGTGAAAATGGGCTGCTCCATTTTCGCAATGGTCTTCCCCCTCTTGTGGGCTCCATAAGGAGCCTAGAGCCACTTTGTAGGAGTGGCAAAGCAAAGAGGGGTACCCAGAGCACCCAGATAATACGCTGTACATACAATGATTTGTTGTTTGGAAGGTAAAAATAAAATAAAAAACTTGAATAGAAATGGTTATGAGCACCATACTGTATAGTCGGTAATGACTAGCAGAGTGAAATCTGCAGGGACTCCTTTAACTTTTTACTATATAGCCAGACTCCATATGAACAAACTTATCAAGTTGGCTAAATTCCTGTTAGAAAAAATATGCATCCAAAACAAACCAAATTCCCACCTACCTCTCATTCTCACAACCAAGTTTCAGATGAAGTTCACAGTGGCAAGCATTATTTTGTGACAGAATTTGCAGTTTCTAAATGTGACATATTAGGCCATTAAATTAAAGCTACTTCTAAAGCTGTGATGTGAGGATAAAAGACTCGTGTGGGGCCCTTTTTGATATAAAGCAACTGTTAGATTTTTTTAGATGAAATGAAAAGTTGTTCAGATCAGATAAATAAGGAGGAAGTACTTTGATATAAAGTCAGTTAAGATCCTGGAACCTACACCAGAGCCTCTTTCAAAAGGGGGAGTGTTTGCAAAAGGATGTAATGGGCAATGAGATATTTTAGGATGTTTGAGCACTTTCTGCTTTTTTCAAAGGCCTACTGGTATGATTGTGGTTGGTTAGTTAGTTGGTTGGTTGCCTGTTTGCTTGCTCATTTGTTCTCACACTTCAAAGTACTTAGTTATGATGGTTTGGGCATACCTTATTTCTCTAGTCTGTTCCTCAACAAAACCATAATACTATTACTTGCCTCATCTACAGTATATTAAGCTGATGAGGCAGGCAGCTGAATGCAAAATGGAATGAAATTATGTAGGCAATTGTATTAGATATGATTATATACTTAGTTCTTTTTAAAGAAATGGTACCTCTGAGAAGGAGAGGAATCTAGCCTTGAAACATGGAGATACAACTCTTTGCCTATGATATTCTAATATGATATGCACTCTAGCTGTCTCTTTCACCACACAAACATGCACTCACAAACAAATACATGCACACAAACCATCCTTTTATTTTGAAAGAAAATCTGGTACTGCCTCTAGCAGAGTTTTCCTCTAGAAGATGCAAATAAAACTCTCTCTGTTGCATTTGTCTTCTTTGGAGAAGATATTCCAGACTACAATAGAAGCCAAAGGCTGAAACTTTAGACTCATTAAAACAAAACTTTCCTTCCTTGCTACTTTTTTCTCCAGGGACAATGAAGTAGCATTTATTTGATTTTTCCTTCCTGAAATGCTGTGAACAAGAATGAAAAACACTGTTTTTTTTTAAAGTCTTACAGATCTGATTCCCCCCCCCCCAGGCATTGGGTCAAGGTGAATAAGCCTGTCTGAAATAATTTGATACAAAAGGAAGTGGGCTGGCCTCAATTATGTCATATATTGTTTTGTACTGGTTGAATTCCTAGATTGCCCACCCAGAGTTGCAATTTGCAAGTTGTGCTGGTGTATACATTGATTAAATTAGATTAAATGGTTGCACATCTATAGCAATAAAAATCTCCTCCACCCTATTTCAAAAGAGGGGGAGGAAGGGAAGGAAAATTGAAGGTAGGGAGTATATACTTTGCATCCTGGATTCTGCCCCTGATGAAGAAACCAATAAAACATTTTTCCACCTAACCTACTGAGCAAGAGTTGCAGTTTACACTTTCTTTATAGTACCTAAACAATGGAATTTATAACAAACTGCAACACACCAAAAGGTTGACATGGAGGCAGTAATGCAAATACTGAAATTGCATTCCTGAGTCAACATGTTATTATTTGTCCATCTTCTTCCCTGTGGAAGTTCATGAATCTTCAAAGTTCAGGAAGCTGGGTTTTGTAGTGGTTTCATCTACATTACACTCAGATAGGAAGAAAGTAGCTCAGCTCTGTGACAGTGGAGATGTTCTAAGACAGAGGTCCAGAGCTGTTTTTCAAATTTGTGCAGAATCCTCAATCTCACAATTAGGAAGTTTCTTCTAATTCCTTGATAAGACTAAGTTGGGATTGGTCACATGAATACATAGGGAGAGATGAGGATCTTAATTCAAGTGTGACTGCTGACTTTGTGCAACATTCATGATACAGCATTGTATAGTCAAAAAGGACCTTGAAATCTATTCTCTCGGAAGACCATTCTAGCCAATATTTGGTTTCCAAAAATACTAACCATTGTTGGTATTCCTGGTCAGGATGGTGTCCTTTGTGAAGTCAGTTGACTTAAAAAATGCTGAATGCAGAATTACACAACATTTGTTATTATACCATGTCTGTTTGTTCAAGAGTCATAGAGAGGAAGACATAAAGCAGTTTTCTTACTTTGTTTCCTATCAAAATCTTAACCTTAATTTCTATCAAAGTAGTTTTCTAATTATCTCAGCTTTATTCTTTTAACATAGGGTAGAACACTGACTATAAACAGCTTCCATCTCATTTTGACTAAATATCAAAGAGAAGAGGAGTGCAAACAGTTATTTCTCATTTTAGGCTTTTTTGGTACACCTTCAGTACATATGTAATGTATGCCCTCATTTGAATCTTCAGAGAAGGTAGGGGCAAAAATCTCTTTTTTCTTTTGTTTCTTTTGGTATGTGGGTTTTCGCGGTCTTTTCTCAGACCTTGCTTAGACTTTCTGTAATCAGTCATGCTTTAGTAAAATAATACCTGTTTTCAAATCTCATGGATCCAGGGTTTTTATTTCTTGAAGTTTGACTGAAACAGAGCTGACAGGTGGATGAAAATGATTATTTTGTTGTTGTTGCAGTGACAAATCTTGCAGGAAAGTTAATATTTTCAAACTAATCCAGTATGCATTTATGGAGGAAAAGAAAAAAAGTCACATGAGGAAGAATACAAAATGGACTATGTATGTATATGGGAAAGGATACAAATGTAAATTAGAACTAGGGAAGATTGTGCATTCACACAAATGATTGTTTCTTGTTTACATAAATGAGAAGAATCTGCAGAAAAGGAAGGAATCAAAAAGATTAAGATGGTAGTTATAGCCATGCAATTAAAGCTCCACCTCTTTTGTATATGAACTGATGTCACATGAATGTTCAAAGGAGTCCTGTCATTTGTGCTGTCATATTTTTTTTGACATGCCTCCTCTGGTTGCTGCAGCTGCAGAAACCAGGAGTATAAACCCAGAACATCAGATCTTAACTGATCTGTATACAGGTCTATATATTGTACCCAGACTCTAGCTCCATGATGGCGAACCTATGGTATGGGTGCCACAAGTGGCACACAGAGCCATCTTGCTGGGCACACAAGCTGTCAGCCAACTTACCTCCAGCTGAGCATGCACATGTGATTGCACATGCATGCATGCATGATTGCAGAGACCCAGCTGATCTTCGGGCGTCTGCTGTGCATCCATGCAATTGCAGCAGGAAATCCAGCTGGTCTTTGGAGCTCTCCTGTGCATGCACACATTATTGTTCATATGTGCATGAGTGCCTGCATGCAGCATGTGTGCATTGCACATGTAAAAGCTGCATGCCTGTGCAGATGGTGCGGTTGCACATGCAGCTCACATGGAGGAGCCTCATGCAAGTGTGAATGGCATGTGCAAAGCACGTACTTTTTGGCACTCAGTAAGTAAAAGGTTCGCCATCACTGCTCTAGCTGATGCAAAAGGGTATTCAAAACATTCAAGGAATGTCCTACATAAGTCCATAGATAATGTCTCCAGTTGGGAGCAATGCATGTGCATGATATATTTGCTCCAGCTTGTCAAAACACTCCCCCACTAAACTTTCATTCACAAAATGGTATTTTTATTAGAATGGAAGTACAGAACATTTACTAATTTTCTCTTTCTTCAATAACCTCTTCTGTCTCTTGTTGAAAGAAATTTCCCTGGTTCATTCCCAGCTGGGATACACCACAGACTGAGAAGAAATGGATGCAAAAGCCAGCTGCCAGAAAGTAGAATTATTTTAATGTAGGAAGGCAAAAAGCAAAAAGTGACCCAGCTGGAACATTCCTGGCTTGCAAGCAGCTTGGAGAGGGGCGGGGGAACCCATGCCTTCTTATACTTGATTTTCCTTTGAAGCTCCTACAATTTGATGGGGTTATTTGTGTGCCTCTAGTTAAAGTGATTGTTCTGGATCCTGTCATTTTGCCTTAATGGGTTAATCCTGTTCCTGGAGCTTTGTCTTTCCTATCCTGGGGGTTAGTTATGTCAGGAAAGAAGAAAAGGGGAGTTCTAGGTGAGTTATTTTTAGCCTAATTTGCCTTATCTTAATGATTCTACTTAAGTGTTTCTGTTGTCAGCTCTGTTAGTTTTATAGTCATTAGCAGGGCTGCTCTGAGTTTTCATTTTAGCTGGTGCTTCTTAGTTTTCCTAAATGGGAGAAGGCTGGCTTGAATCTCTTGGTATTGTTTTCTGAGGTTTCTGGTGCTGTGAGGTTTGTGGCACTGTCCCTTTTGGGGTGTACTTCCCACACTCTGAAAATCAGAGACTGAAGAAGCTTGTAGAACACTTTTTTAAAAACTTGGCAACTTTAAGATGTGTGGACCTCAACTTCCAGAATTCTCTATCCCCACCCCCCAAATGCTCCTCTTTCTGCTAAAGGCATTATCCACTGGCTCTTAATTTCATCTACAATTAGAAGCAGTCTTGCAGCTTGAATAGCCTATTTAGAATCCAAACCATAGACAAATACTTATAGACATCTGACTGCAAGTCCATTTTTTCCAAACTTTTAATAAATCTAGAACAAACTTTAGACAATGAAACCACTCAAAGGGTTCTTAGGGGTGGAGGAAGTTAAGATTGTATTGCATTTATACAATTGCATGTATAAAAATTGTGTGGCTTTGTTTGGTCTGTGCATGACCTGAAACTACTGGAGTGGGGAAGCTTTGGTATTCTTTGATGTAAAATCAATTAAAAGCTGCATTTGTCCCACCTTTACATTGAAACTCTCATGTGGTCTTTATCTTTTGAGCACCAGGAAAATATACTTTGTTTTCTCAAGCTTTAAAAATAATATCTTAATGTTGTTATTACTTTAAAACTTGAATTGCTTTTTTTATTTGGAGTTTTATAAACAGTTTCCTCTGTATTTTATTCCTTGTTGAAGAATAAACTACTTCTGCATTAGACACTTTGGGAAGTGACACAGACAAATTTTCAGTAAACAAGGGAACAGCTTTAGCTTCAAGCTTTAGCCATGCTAAGGATATCTGAATCACAGTGTGTGCCCCTCTTGACTCTTAAATGCCAGTTTCTCAACCCCTGTCCAAAGAATCCTAAAAATACAAACTGAGAAGACTGTGTGTATATATATATAAAAGGTGAGGCTTTGATCACACCACTATGACCTTTATTTTGACTTGTTTTCACTAGTCTGGACTAGGATAAAAGCAAGGACATCACTTTAAAGTTGTTGGGAGTATTATATATGTACTGAAGATTGGCTATGAGGAGTGGGTCTCCATGCTCCCGTGCTGAGTTCTCTCCATTGCTGGGCTCTGAAAGGCGCCAAAGCTGCTCTGTAGGGGTGGCAAAGGAAAGAAGGGTGCCCTGTGAGGTCATGGAGAGTTGCAATTCTCCTATATGACATAGGGTTTTCTTTCCCTCTCAGCCACTGTGAGGAGAACAGGCAGCCCAAGCATGGCTGCCATGAAGCTGGGACAGCTGTGGTAACTAAGAATGTGCAGGAGCATTGGAGATGAACAGTGACTGGAACTGGGTGAGAGGATTCCTTTTTACTTAAAACCCAACCCCAAAACGAAAAATCCAGATGAACTATCCACTCAGAACTATTGATTAAAGTGGTGATTAAGCATTTAGAGAAAAAACACAAACTTGAAAGGAAAGAAGGGGGAAAAACAAAAAATCCCTTTTACCTTCTGTTACCAAATATAGGTTATATAGAAGTGACTCTTTCCTATCCTCATGTATTTCTTAACAAGCCTGCCCTTTTTTCAAAGATAATGAGGTTCTATTAGCATTCACTGATAACTGCCCTAAACTCCTACTCTGTATCCAAGACAATTAAATTACAAGCCCTTTTCTTTTCAATGGGTCACTGTTACTTAATTACAAATGTCTTTCAACCATTGGAAAAGAAAGGCTCCTGCTGAATTCAAATATCCAGCACTTCCTATAAATAGTATTACTAAATAATATGATTACCTTGGAGATTTCTTATTGGTGGTGTTTTTAGAAAATCATATGCAGGCTTGGAGTTTGACTTATAGACTTTTGTTGCAGGTATGTTAAAGAAGGTAATTAGCAGTTTCAGACAAGTGACTCCAATCTTTTTCACTTGCATCTCTTTAAATCATCCTAATGTCAAAAGTCACAATAATCATATGAGGAGATGTGGGCAGGCTTCTTTACCTCCACTCTCATGGTGCTTAAAAATGACTAGCAATGTTTACTTCAGAGAGACTGTGAAGCAAAATGGGGTAATTTGAAACAAAGAATGCCCTTATGGAAAACATTATAATTAATTGTGTTGTTCTTTTCAAACTCTAACAGTCACTTCCACTGCATTCAAGAAAAGCCATCTTTGTCTTTAGGAACATCCTTCCTCTTGGCTCCCCTTCCAGTGGTGGAATCCAACCAGTGTTACTACCAGTTTGGTGCATGTGCCAAATGCGCTACCGTGCAGCTTCTAAAATGCTTGTTTTTCCTTACCGGAGGCAGCCTGGGTGATTAGGAAGGCTGCAGAGGTGCATAAAACATCTGTTCTGTGCAATTCAGGTGAGCAGAAAAGAAAAAAGATGGGGATATAGGACAGAAAAGGGAAGGGGCAGGTGGGCTGGGCCAAAGTTCAATGCCGCTACCAGTTCTGTAGAATTGGTGCGACTAAGCTGAATTTCACCACTGTCCCCTTTCTTCTCTCTCTCTCTCTCTCTGTCACACCCACATTCACAAATCTATCTGTATGAAATGGGTTTGGGCCTGTTTATTCCACCATAGAGGGACATATTATCAGCACAATATCCATCCCATTCCCAAAGTTTTAGGCAGAAGGGAAATACTTGAAATATAGCTCAAATCCCTCTCCACCAATTTCTATGAAATTTGGAATGCTCAACCTGGCATCAAGCTGTAGCTTGCCAATAGTTTTCATTTCATTAAGGGAAGAGATATTTTTAAAAACTATATCCCCAAAGAATAATATGTAATTTCAAAGTAGTCACCTTCTTTCACGATTGATGGGAGCAATTTGTAAGGGCAGGTGAGGTGCATTTTGCTGATGCCTTGTATGTTGGTAATGATTCTTCCCTGCCATCAAAAGGCCTAATTATGACAGAGAACAAACCAGGGGGCAGAAAAAGTTGTAGGTAAATGATTCTGCATAATATGCAAAAGTAGACTGGAGGACAAAATTTAAAAGTTTATGCATATGAAGCAGTGATATTTTTGAAATCTGAAGAGAGAACTAGCTAATTGTACTGCTTCAGCTAAAATTTGTTGTATTTTGTTCTTTGACTCCTTTTTCAAACCAATCTGTAAAATATATATTTAGTCCTTTTTTTCCAATTCCCCCTTCCCACCTTCACCATTAACTATGTGAGTTGACAAATAGCCCCAAATTCACCAGGAAGCTCTATTAATTGAAGGCAGTCTTGATCTTGGGCTACTCTAGTCCTACAACTCACTGTAATTGCTTTGTTCTGGATTTCACATATTGATTCATAAGAAATCTTAGATTCCTGAACTATTTTATGAACTTCAATTCAGTGCAACATGAATTTTTTCACTGAAGTGAATAGAATGAATCAATTGAAAACAAATCCATCCCAAATGGAGTTTAGTTCTTATATATAATTTTAGTCAGATATAGTTCCTTTACATCCAAGAAATCTAAAGAACAGCAGGATCTAGTAGTCAACAATAACTTGATGAAACACAAAAATATAAAAGAAAAGGATTATAACTTACATTATGATTGGGCTGCTAGACATACAAAATCCCTAATCATATTTACTTTTCATCCCCAACTATTATCGGACTTTTGTAAAACTGCATTGATTTTGTAAAACAAAAGTTTTGAGTCAGTGCCAGTAAAATGTTTGTTGTCTTTAAAAAAAAAAAAAAGGTCTCCTGAATCTATTCTCAAAAAGTTTTCAATGATTTGTATTCATGGTACAGGATATACAGAACTGAGGCAATGGAACATTAACTTACATCCCATATTTTACAGATTGAAGTACATGATACTATTTATTTAAAATTAAGTAATCAATTTCATTCCCATATGGCAACTGAAAAATAGTTTGCTAAGTATGACAACTCCAAAGGGGGAAAAATCATAATAATTATACAGCCACCATCACTACAGTAAAATATTATCATGATTCATATTTTTCCCCATGTTTTTGGTTTCAGAATATTGCAAATGAGTATCAGTTTTCTCCCTCCCCAGTTCAATTAAAATATGTCATCTTAGTTATATTAGTAATCTGTCATATACACAATCATTGTATACATGTATGAATTGCAGAGTTCTCCCATTTAGAATCAGTCTGTATTTTAGCAATGATGAGGAGAATGAAAATCAGTTCAGTAAAAAATTCTTTAGGAGAACCATTTAAAAGATTGCGTTATCTTTTTTCAGTTTTTATTCCCTATCCAGAATGATTCCCTTGATTAAAGTAGAATCATACCTCTTCCTCCATTAAGAGAAAGTAAATTTGGGTAGATTTGATACCAATATACGATCTCAAAAGCCAGTTTGGGATAGTGGATAAGGCATCAGGCTGGAAAACTGTGAGTTCTAGGTGGGTGACCTTGGATCAATCACTCTTAAGAAACCTTAGGAAACAGGTAAGGACAATCCATTTCTGAAAAATCTTGCCACTCTTGCAGGGAGTGGTTTAGCAGGATCTAGTAGTCAACAATAACTTGATGAAACACAAAAATATAGAAATAACCTTCACCATTGAAGGAAAGCAATTTGTTCAGCAATAAATGGATTCTTCTCTATAAAATGCAATAACATTGCCTTTGTATTGAGTCCAACTCCTAGTGATGGTATAGGCACATGGCAAAGGCTTTTGGTAAGGTTTTTGGGAACCCCTTCCTAGGGCTGAGAGAATGTGACTTGCTTAAGGTCACCCAGCTGATTTAGTGCTTAAAACAGGACTAGAACTTTCTAGCTTAGTGCATTAACCACTATTCCAAACCGGCTGCCTAATGCTTTCTTCTGCCACGGTAAAATAAGCCTCAGCATTTACCCTCCCCTGCAAATGTCCCTGCAACAAATGAAATAAAGAATTTGTTCTGATTTCAGAAGATGCTTCCACTTAGTTTGGAATATTTATTTTCATCAGGAATTCAAGGCAGTTTGTTTGGGTGGTTCTATGTTATTCTCATAACAATAACCCTGTTTTAATCGATTAACAGAATTGGAAGGGCTCTTGTACTATAAATTACTAGTCCAACTAGTCTAACTTGTACTATAAATTACTAGTCCCCCTCCAAAAAGCAGGAAAGCCTACACCATCTCTGACAAATGGCAGTCCAATCTCTTCTTAAAAGCCTACAGTGATGAAGCTCCTACAACTTCCAAAGGCAAGCTGCTCCATTGGTTGATTGTTCTCACTGTCAGAAAATGTCTCCTTATTTCTAGGCTGAATCTCTCATTAGGTAGGCTAAATTGCAAGACAGCAATGTTTCAAAATACCTAGTTAGCTTCCCTGACTGAAGCAGATTTTAGCTTGAATCCTTCCATTTCTAATTGAATTAATTAATCATTACACCACATTTCACTTGTAATTTGGAATAAGTTACAACATTGTGTGAATGTACACACAGTTCATTTTCAATTAATTTTCAATGTGAAAATAAAACAAAAAACATTCTCTTAGCCTGCTTTTTATGAAAAAAAACCGAATACTGACATATAGTAATATTAGCTGCAACAGATTTAAATCACATTAGTAGTTCTGTTAGGGAGCTGGTGTGTGCTTGTCATCTTAGCGAGATAACATACATTTCTACCCTTTCAGATATATCTGAGGGGGAAAATATCACTTCCTTTGACCAGATGGGCCATCAGAAAGTTTTTTTTTTCTCCTGTGGGTACAGGCAGATGGGCTCTTTGAATGTTTCCCCTGGTAGCTAAGCCTCAAGGAAGGAGTTGTGGGTTGTGAGCAATGCAGTCAGTGTTTCAGTTTGCATACATCACAAGTAATGGATGACTAAGAGAAAAGACACAACGTGAATGCAAAACATATCCTGGTGAACGAAGAGGCTCAGTTTCCAAGCAGTGAGTGCTTTCCTGATGTTTCATTCTCATTACTTCTGCAATCACTGCTGACCTTCAAGGTCAGATTGTTGCCTGAGTCTTTCTCCTCTGCTTTTATTTATTTTTCACTTCATGTTATCACTACCTGCCTCAGGAAATGGAATCAAGTAGCAAGACAGTTTCGTTGTTATTCAGTGATGGTAAAGTGGATTCTCTGCACTTGGAGAATTTCAGGTGCTTTCTGCAAGAAGCAATTGAAAGTTAATTCTAGCTTATGTCTGTAACACCAAATTCCACTTCCTCTCAAGTTATTTCATTACTTTACTTGAGCTCATTTTGCTTTCCCCTGAATGAAATGCTTTGTTCTGTTGAGTTTAGAGCATGATTTTGTAGTACATCTGCCTGCATTAACATGCTGTTTGAGCAGAGGCGAGGGCCGCTGTCCACCATTCATAGATTGTACTATTAATGCATATCTTCTAGCAAAATGTCACTGCTAGCCAAAACATTTTACACACAACTGATTTCAGAAAGCTGTAATCAAATCATACGGATAATTCAAGTCTACTCTCAGTCCTGGAAACCCACCTCTTGACTTTGGATCAGCCACTACCTCACCCCAATCTATTTCATAAAGTAGTTGTGAGGATAAAATGGAAATTCCCATGTGAAACTACCTTTAGCTCCAGAAGAACAAGTGGGGCATAAAGTGATGATGATGATAATGACCACAACTACAACAATATAAATTAATAGAGTGAACAAGCAAAATGTTTTGCATTTTTACCAATTTTTTTTATTGATTAACAATAAAAATATTAACAACAAAAATATTAAGTAATATTTCCACTTTTTTCCATGGGACTTTTTTTGTTTTGTTTTCAGATTAATAATGGCCACAACAAACCTTTTAGCAAAACAAAAGAATTGGTAGTGGACTTCAGTACAAAACAAAAAAGGAAATACCAAACCCCAGTCATCAACGGAAGCACGGTAGAGAGAGTGGACTGCTTCAAATACCTCGGTGTGCACATCTCGAAAAACCTATCATGGACCTTCCACATCAAC
>JAEANM010010590.1:0-15718 GCA_017656035.1 Myanophis thanlyinensis
TGTGGTTCAGAGCCGAGTCAGAAATGGTTTGTGGTTGGTTTTTAGGGGTTTTAGGGGTTCCAGGGGTATCTAAAGGAGTTTCTATAGGATTAGGGTCAGAGTGGCCGTGACGTCTGCCTGTCTCAGCGGTGTCATCTTGGCATCCTTGGCAAACTTGGCATCCTTGGCAAATTTGCAATTTTGTCAGGCTAGTAATCATTCTGAGTACCCACCCATCAAAGCACTGAGCGTAGACCTAGCCTGCTTCTCTGTGCCACCTACTGACACAAACACGGCACAGAAGCCTCTTTATTTATAATAAATAAAATAAATCTCTTTATTTTCTTTCCTTCAGTTTTCAACTCTTACGAGAAATGGATTGAACTCAAGACTTGGTGCACCCTGAAATGAAACAAATACTCTCTGAGATTGATTACAATGATTACAATTTTCCACTTTTTAAATACACATGCTCTTGGACACATAGAAGGCTTCTACCACTTAAAAAGCCAAGACATTAATAAAACCAACATAATTTTGTAAACTCTAAAATTTTGAAAAAGTACATAAAGTTCCACAGCTAAATATTGCAGCCAAACTACCTTTGAAAACTGTCTTCTTTTTGTTCTTTTCCCAGTTTATTTCTCTTGTTGCTTTTATTAATACTGCTGATATTTGATTTACCCTTTTGTATTGGGTGGGATTTTATTAATGATTCCTGTGTACTATGTTTTAATTTTACTTTATATTTGTTTTCAATATTATCAATATTTCCAAGCATTTAGTGCTTAGCTACCTAGTGATGAACTGAATTAGTATGCAGGTATCTTTTAGAAATACGTATATTGCTTTATATCTTCCTGCAAGATTAGATGCTGAAATTTAGCTTTTCTTGTCTATCAGGTATGATGAACAAGTTATATCACTGATGCCATGGAGGTCTTGCCCCTAGTCTCAAAAAATTATTGGCGCAAAACAAGATTCCAATCATGAGGTCATTTATTCACAAAGAATTTTGAGATCAAATAATTTTTGAAATCTATTCAAAATGACAATGATTTGGCCCTGGCAGGGAAAATATGTCCTGTTTTAAATATGCCTTTCTTGTTCCACAGCCAAGGCTAAAACACTGGCAGGATTGTTATGAAATGTCCTGAAGCTGCCATTGCCTCCCTATGACATTTGTGGAAGGTGTGTGTTTACTGTGAATGAAGCTTATTTCTCAGGAAACATGCCCATCCAATTACATAAACTTTTCCAGTTTGGGCAGTGAAAAATGTTTATTCTTCCAAAAACAACAAAAGAGGAAACAGACAATGCAAATGCCTGGATTCCAATCCAAATCCAATTAACATTGGACATCTTTGTGAATTTATTTATTTACTTTAGAAAATTTATCTACCATCCAACTCATTCACAGTAACTCTGAGTGGTTTATGAAGATATAACCCCAATACAAAAAGCAATAACTGCCCCTACCTTCCTGGATTTTTTTTTTATTTCCTGAAACTGTAGAATACAAAAAGTACTTATTTAAAATGTTCTATGGCTTCAGTGTAGAAATCTTCTGAATGTGTTAAGTCATTCTTTTTCTAATTACATTTCAACATTTCAGGGTAGGAGGGAATAAATACGAGTTCTGTTTGATTCCTGTAAAATTAATAAAAGACTTTGGCTGACACTGGAAAGTTTATCAAAACTGTAAATTAATGTAGGAAGAAAAAAAATATTGGGAAAAGGGCAGTGACAATCTGCTTCTGTATCAATGTCCAGAAAAATGAATCCATGTATTTGTGAGCCTATCAAGAACTGAGGAAGTAAACTTTAATGCTGACTCAAAGGAAACCTTACTTGAACACCATTACATCTATAGTAAGCAGAAACAAATAGATCATATTATACCTTAGCCCAAATATAGCCAGTGGGTTATTCAGTAAGCCATACTTAAAATTGTGTGGTTTAATCAGTGTATATGTGTACACAACCAATTTGTGTACAACTAATCTTAATCTTTATTTTCAGGATTTAACAAACAAGGTTTGGAAATCCCACTGTACTATTTTGTATGACGGTACTGTACTTCTTATTGCTACTGAAATGTTTCTTTCAGAAGTATCCAGGTTATGGATGTCTCAAAGATGCTTTTTCAAAAGGCCACTGGACTTTCTTGTTTTTCTTTGAAGATGTTTCACTTCTCAGAGCTGAAGAAGCTTCTTGGATGAGAAGCAAAATGTCTTCAAAGAAAACCAAGAAAACCGAGTTGGCTCTTGAAAAAGCACCTTTGGGATAATAATGACCTGGATGACTGATAATTTCTATAGATATTTAGCTATACTTATTTAAATAAGTTGATTACATGTTAAAAATTCCTCTGACCTAAAATGTGTCTTTGAGAATGTAAACTTGGTTTGCATTCCCAAAGGATTCATTTTGGTAATTTTGCTTGCAAGGAGAGGCATAAGACTATTTGCACCAATACAGTCATTTAGTAATGAGAACATCCATCAATATCATAGAGTGTTCTATTATACAGTCAACAGGAAGTAAGTATTGAAGGAACATTGGCTGACTTTGAAAAAATAAGCAGGATCAGATAGGGTTAATACTTGGATGGGAGCAGTGGTGGAATTCAATTTTTTTTACTACCGGTTCTGTGGGTGTGGCTTGGTAGGTGTGACTGGGGGAGTCATATGACTGGGTGGGCAGTTTCTGTAAACAGGGCAAAAAAGATTAAGCTAGAAACAACAACAGAATGGTTTTTTTCTGCCTTCTGTACAGGATTAACCCTGTAAAGTAGAAAAAAAACAAAAGGACATTTCTTCTAACAACCAGTTCTCCAAACTGCTTAGAAAATTTACTACCTATTCTAGCAAACCTGCTAGAACCTGCTGAATTTCACTTCTGGATGGGAGACCACAAGGAAAGCCTAGGTCTATAAACCAGGTTGGGAAAACAAAACTACAGGGCCACTTCTCCATTGCTAGGTAGAAAACTCTTTGGATATCACCAAGAAGTAAATGAAATTTTGTTTTATTTTAAAGATATTTTAACAGATATCTACTAACAAAACCTCTTCCAAAATTCTAGGGACTAGTGAAGCAGTTACCAGGAATCAAGGTGGACTTGAAGATGCACACATAGAGAAAGAAAAATGGAGACTGAAAACTTGACCTTTAAAGGGATTTTATATATATATATATGGCTGGGATGTTGGTGTTGGTAAAAACTTTTATCATTATCCTTTTTTATAGGAATCAAGACTTTTTAATCTTACTGTTCTGGCCCTTTACGCACTGTATTTCTGTCACTGCCTCTATTGGTCAGTTCTTGTAACTAAACTGGCATGTGGTGTGGGGTATATTGAAATCAGCAGCTTCTGGAATTTTGTACACATTCAAAGTTGACCGAAGTTGGTAGCAATGCAGTGACCCACCAATAAGTGCCCAAATAGACCAGGAGGAAACCCAGACATGATCTACTCTCCTGCATAGGCACTCTTCTGGCTTTGTAGCTTTTGTGACCGTAAAAGTGCTTTGCAAACCTGGTAAATTCACTTGCTGACTGCCTCCATCTCAAAGGCTCTCTCCACACTGTGAATGGACTTACAGCTGTCAAGATTGCTTACTCAAGCAATAGCGATTCAAGTATTAACGGAAAGTAGAGGGAAGGTTAAATTCAGTAAGTCCTATGATGAACAAGAGGCCTCTAGAAAGTCCCCAAAAAGGGGCTTTGAAAACAGTCCAAAATTATTCCCAGATGCTTCAAAGTTTGGATGTCATGCCAAATTATAGTTAAGTATTAAATACACTCAAGCCTCTGGCTTGGGATTGTCTTGCTTTCTTTCTCTTCTAGCAGGCTACGGAGCGGATATGAAGCATTGACTTTGAGGGGGGGGGGGGCTAATCAAATGCCTGAAGTGGATCAAACAGTGTACATAAGATCCCCCTTGGGAGTCTGCCTTCCGAGACGGAGTCTACTTAAAACAAAGGACGCCTCTTTGTATAAAACACCACACTGCCAACATTTGAAAAGAGAATTTGACAGTATCAAAAACTCCCTGTTTGCAATTCTGCTGACCCAGGAAAGGAGATTTACTCTAAGTGATGTTTCAAGACAGAATCTTTAACTCAACTTCAGTGATTTTCCCTTATATAATTTGGGCTGAAACAGTTTTAAGATTGTGTGTGTGTGTGTGTGTGTGTGTTTTAAAGAAGGATTGGAAAGCTGTTCTCCTGTTTCTGATCACAGCACCTTGAAAATTAAGCTTGAAAGAAAGATTCAAATATTAGGCCGACATAAATAAATCATCCTTGAACAGCATTAGCCCTGAAGCTAAGGAACAAAGTGTGCCCCCCTTTTTTGGGGGGAGGGGTTGAATTCAAATATGGGTATAATTCAAATGCACTGTTAACAGATTCATTTGAGTAAATGAATAAAACAATGTCTCTTCAAAACCCTAACAGAAAACGATTTCATATTTGCATACGTTTTGAATGAAGATTGCCAGAGTCATGCAAACTAGAGACTCAAAAAGGAATGTTCCTTTTAGATAGTTATCTTAAAATACAAGATAAAAACTAATAAATACAGCATTTGGATGGTCTTCCATCTCTCTCCTTTAGGCTGATAAGCAAATCCATTTGCATATTTCTTTACAGTGGACTCCTTTCTGGAGTCAGTGGATTTAATCACAAAATCTCCTCTTCACATTATATTTGGAATTGTAACAGTACATAATGATAGGCGAGTCTTTTTTGGGATTGAAACGTTGCAAGTCATATAAAATTAGCAGATGGCCTAAAATTGCAAGTCTTCTATCATTCATCAAAAATATTGTTTACTCCACAAAATTAACCAAAGGTTTGGAAGTAGTTTCCTCCCCCCACATTCTATTAACAAAACTGGACTTGAATCTCTCTCTCTCTCTCTCTCTCTCCCTCCTACTTCTATTTTTTTGACTGTGGATACAATAAGAAGCAAAACAAGATGGGAGCCAGATAACGAAGGAGATCGGAATAGGAGAATAAAAGAATAATAGAATTAGAAGGGATCTTGGAAGTCTTCTAATCCAAGTCCCTGCTCAGGCAGGAAATCAATTTTTTTCTCTCTTATTCTTCTGACATTAGACTTACTGTTCTCATTTGCTTATTTTAAGACATGCCTGCATACGTTCAGTTTTATTGATAATTAAAGAATAAAAATATTTAAAAAGCTAAGAGAGAAAAAGAAATCACTTGGGTTACTTACTCTGTTGCTTTTTTTTAAATATGGAGGTCTATACAAGTAGTCCTTGATTTACAGCAGTTCATTTAGTGATCATTTAAAGTTACAAAGGCACTAAAAATGACTTAACTGATGCAATATCCCCACGGTCATGTGATCAAATTCAAACAGTTGGTAACTGACTCATATGCACGACGATTGTGGTATCCTGGAGTCAAGCGATCACCTTTTGCGACTTTCAGCAGCTGAGTGCAGCCAGATTCACTCAACCACCATGCTACTAACTTAACAACTGCAATGATTCATTTAACAACTGTGGCAAGAAAAATCTAAAATGGGGCAAAATTCACTTAACAACTGTGTTGTTCAGCAACAGAAATTTTGGACTCAATTGTGGTCATAAGTCGGGGACTACCTGTATAGAGACTGTTTACTTAGCTAGATAAAATATGGATTGGGTTCTCTAAATGAATATGTACTGTATGTTGGTGAATAGTATAATGATTGGAGAGGAAATCTAGTGAATTAGGATATATATTACTGGGTTTTCCTTTTTTTGCGTGTTTTTTTTAATTCTTTTTTCTTTAATTCTTTTATGTAGTGGTGTCTAATGTTACATTAATGCATTCTGCAGTTTCTTTGGCATCCTGGTATCCATATTATATCAAGTAGTTTTTGTAATTACAGGGCTGAAAGAGATATGAATGAGAAGCAGTGTGAATTGCTTCTTTTTGCATGACACCACTGTGCTGAATGTAAGGAGCTGCCTTTTTCCAACTCAAATAAACAATATGTTTATTTAGCAGTGTCTGTTGACCATGTGTCTCCAAGATCACAGCTCTGCTACTTGAAATCCTTTAAGTAGAGATAGCAAAGGCAGGACTTGCATGGCAGAGTTCTGATTCTCTCGAGGTTAGATGGTCAAATCATAGGGAATGTGACAATGGAAAACAATTCCATGTATCTGCTTCATAATTATACTTTTCCCCTTGTACAGACCAGTGTAATTTAAAGCTGGAAGACTATCTGTGGTACTCTAAGACAGAAAGACTGAGTCAGGAATTCAAAGTATTTAGATTCAATTTTATTATTGTTAAATGTTGGTATTAATCGACTCTTCAAAAAACAGTGCAAGTTTTTATGAAGTAAGATGAAACCAGATTTTGAAAACAGTTTTTTTTAACCAAATGAACACTGACTACTTAGAAGGGTTTTTTTTTAGCCGATTAACAGAGTGTGAAGGGATCTTGAAGGTCATCTAGTCCAACCCCCCGCTCAACACCAATTTGTTTTGAATGCTTTTAAGGTATACGTGTGATCATATTATTTCATGTGCTTCATGGAAAAATAAAGATAACATTTACCAGAATATCTGGCTAACAAAAGTGGAGAACTTCAGAGGAAAAAGTAGATTAATAAAATATATGAATACAAGCAAGAACATCATCCCTATTAGCTAGGCCAGATGTATCAAACTCAATTTCATTGAGAGTCATATCAGGGTTGTGTTTCACCTCAGGGAGCTGGGGTGGGCATAGCCAGGGTGGGCCTGGCCAGTTCCTTGTCACTCCTATCAGGGTTGCTAGTGGTAGCCCGCGATGCTTCTGCCAGTGAAAACAGGCTTCCAAGCTCCATTTTTAGCTGCCCCAGCCTCCTGCAACCCTCTGCCAGTGAAAACTGAGCTCAAGAGCCCATTTTCACTGTCAGAGGCACCACGGTCCGCTTTTTCGCTGTTTCCAGGATGGCCCTGTGGGCCAGATCTAAGTACCTCATGGGCCCCCGGGCCTTGAATTTAACACCCCTGATCTAAATTATAGATAAGTATAAAGCATATATTGTTTTATTTTGATTTGCTACTATAGTTTATGATGCTTTTTTAAAAAAATAAAGATATATCATCCTCTTATAATACAGCTTATACAACAGGGATTTTGAAAAGAAATCACAATTCTTCTGATTGGGCCATCTGTTCCTCCTTTTTAAAATGCTAAATATTACTAAATATTAAATAAAACCAAATATTTTCAGCAACTCTGACACATATAGACTTCAGATCAAGTTACCTGTGATTGTCTATCCTGCACAAAATAGTGAGAAACTCTGAAGCTCAGAAGCTCTGATCATATTAAATGATAGATTCTCTGAAATTGGTATTTAGGGATTATCAGTTTTCTGCAAAAAACAAGCATGCCAATAAAAATAAAAATTAAGGTGAATGAAAATTGAGGCTCAGTTCCCCAATCTCCCTTCACAATATATTCAGAAGAGCAATTGGCAGTTGACACATTAACGTATCCTATGTTTTCCGATTAATAAAACATGATGGTGCAAAAATATAAACCAATTGTAATAACATGATACAACCGTTATCTTCTCTCAATTGAATTGTAAACACTGTACACAAGTACATTCTGAAATTGAGAAGTTGTTAATGTATCAACTGTCAATTGCTTTTCTGAATATATTGTGAGAGCAAGTGCAGTACAAAAAAATCTGAAATTATCATTAACACAGAAATATAGTTTGAATTATTACAAATTATCACTATTTTAATATACAATTTCAGAATATTGTTATATATTAGTTTCCCATATACAGTATCTAACAGAAGTGAGTACACTCCCTCACATTTTGTAAATATTTAAGTATATCTTTTCATATGACAACACTGAAGAAATGACATTTGGCTACAGTGTAAAGTAGTGAGTATACAGCTTGTATAAAAATGTAAATGTGCTGACCCCTCAAAATAACGCAACACACAGCCATTAATGTCTAAACTTCTGGCAATAAAAGTGAGTACACCACTAAGTGATAATGTCTAAATGGTGCCCAAGTAGCTGTTTTCACTCCCTGATGTCATGTGATTCATTAGTGGCACAAGGTCTCAGGTGTGAAGAGGGAACAGGTATGTTAAATTTGGTGTTATCACTCTCACTCTCTCATACTGGTCACTGGAAGTTCAGCATGGCACCTCATGGCAATGAACTCTCTGAGGATCTGCAAAAATGAATTGTTGCTTTACATAAATTATAAGAAGATTGCCAAGACCCTGAAACTGAGCTGCAGCATGGTGGCCAAAACCATACAGCAGTTTAACAGGACAGGTTCCACTCAGAACAGGCCTCGCCATGGTCGATCAAAGAAGTTGAGTGCCCATGCTCAGCGTCATATCCAGAGGTTGGCTTCAGGAAATAGATATATGAGTGCTGTTAGCATTGCTGCAGAGGTTGAAGGGGTGGGGTGGAAGGTCAGCCTGTCAGTGCTCATACCATATGCTGCACACTGCATCAAATTGCTCTGCAGGGCTGTCATCCCAGAAGGGAGCCTCTTCTAAAGATGATGCATAAGAAAGCCTACAAACAGTTTGCTACAGATAAGCAGACTAAGGACATGGATTTTTGGAACCATGTCCTGTGGTCCGATGAGACCAAGATAAACTTATTTGGTTCAGATGATGTCAAGCATGTGTGGTGGCAACCAGGTGAGGAGTACAAAGAAAAGTATGTCTTGCCTACAGTCAAGCATGGTGATGGGAATGTCATGGTCTGGGGCTGCATAGGTGCTGGGGAGCTACAGATCATTGAGAGAACCATGAATGCCAACATGTACTGTGACATTCTGAAGCAGAACATGATCCCCTACCTTCAGAGACTGGGCCACAGGGAAGAATTCCAACATGATAACGACTCCAAACACACTTCCAAAATTACCACTTCCTTGCTAAACAAGCTGAGGGTAAAGGTGATGGAGTAGCCAAGCATGTCTCCAGATCTATACCCTATTAAGCGTTTGTGGGGGATCCTGAAATGGAAGGTGGAGGTGCGCAAGCTCTCTAACATCCACCAGCTCTGTGATGTCATCTTGGAGGAGTGGAAGAGGACTCCAGTGGCAACTTGTGAAGCTCTGGTGAACTCTATGCCCAAGAGGGTTAAGGCAGTGCTGGAAAATAATGGTGGACACACAAAATATTGACACTTTGGACTCCATTTGGAAATTATCACTTAGGGGTGTACTTACTTTTGTTGCCAGAAGTTTAGACACTAATGGCTGTGTGTTGCATTATTTTGAAGGGACAGCACATTTAAACTGGTATACCCAAGCTGTATACCCAATACTTTACATTGTAGCCAAGTGTTATTTCTTCAGTTTCACATGAAACGATATATTTAAATGTTTACAAAATGTGAGGGGGTATACTCACTTCTGTTGGGTACTGTATTTATTAAAATGGTTTTGAAACAAGTTATATGGTTTGAAGAAAAGCTTTGGGGAGAAGGAATGGCAGAACCTGCATAAGAGGTTGAAAGGAAGGATCATCTTGGAGTTTCTAGGTAGTCACAAGTGAACTAAGTCCAACCCTGGAGTGCCATTAATCCCATCTATCTCTAAGCAGGTGTTGACCTTTAGTTGAGAAGATTCTTGTAAATAGACTGTAGCAATAAATTAGATTAATTCAATCTTCACATCAAGATCTGGTTTTTCAAGCCTGATATTGGTTGGGATTTTGAATTATATACCAATAATTTGGAATAGATCATTCATTCAAGAACTATGAATTTATTAAATATGGACTGGCTATTTATGATGTAAAGATGGGTATTTATGATGTAAAGATAATAATTTTCAATGATGCATCAATGAGGGCTCATTCTCTATTTATGAGTGGGTTCACTTCTCTCTATGTCAAAGCATTAATACTAAAAAAGAGAAAAAGAGAAAAATAAGGTAATATTTGAAAAGTGTTCACCAAGGATTAGTGAAGGTAAACTGCTTATTAGGAGCTGACTAATACAAACTGTAATGCTAGTCTGATTGTACAGTGGTGTCAATTCTGGTTACCTATTTTTGGGATTGTGACCCTGGGACATGAAATCCTTCATGAAAGGGATGTAGTCTACAATTGTGGTATGATTTATGAAGAGCTTGTCTAACTAACCAGTCTTTAATAATTTCACAGTTCAATTGCCCTTATGTCAGAGGTGGTTTAAAACTTATTATGCTTACTTAGGAGATTCTAATTTACGTATGGCAATCCTCCTGAGGAAATGTTTAATGGCATTATCGAAAAGAGGTGAGATTTTCTTTTTAATAGTTAGTGTGCAGCATATGCCTTCCCGTTTATGTTAAATAGTGTTTTGGTTAAGATTAAGTAAGATCAACCACTCAGCACTGGGATGTTATTTGCTGTGAAGTGATTTAACAAATGTTTGAACAGCTGTTACCGAACAAATGCTGTTGATATAAGTAGAATAATCTTTGCTGTTCTGTCTCTTGTTTAAAGAAGGATATGATAAATCAAGGGGGAAAGACTATAGTTAGAGACCATGTGCTTATAAGAGAAGTATTGCATTTCCTGCATTTGAGAATAAAAAAAAGATGTATGTCATAGGCCCAGATATGCAAAGGCTTAGCTGAAGAGCTTGTCCAATCTTTTGGAATCATTGATTAGCTCCCAGAATCTCCAACCATCAAGGCCATCACTTTGCAGTCTAGATAAATGAGGTAGGGGAAGGTCTGTCAGGAAAAATATCCAGCATTTATGAAATACTTGAGCTTAATTATCTGTAGACAAAAAAAAAAAGATATCTTATCACTATGGCTTTTTTTAAGCCATGCTAAGAACTTCGGTGTTGACATCACATACTGGTCACCCCTGACTTCAAATGACTATAAATAACTTTAAAAAACCTGTAAATTGTTAGAGATTGCACTGATCAACATTTTCCATTGCAATAAAAGTTCTTTTATTATCATTTTTTGTTGATCTCTGTTTCTCTGCTATGACTACTAAGTTAATTGACTAGTCTAAAATCAAGTTGGTATCTATCAGATTATTATCCATAGTGGTCAGCATTCTTAAAGTATTCTGAATTACTAAAACAGGGTTTGTGTTTTCAGGAGGTCTTCCATTAGGAATAATTTTATCTAAATATTACATTTATTAAATGCTTAGTGATGTTTCTGATGGATACATATTTGCCGTCGCAGCCTGTATCCAGCAATAAACTACAGCATTTCTGAGGTTAGCTTGTGATTTCTTTGATCCTGCCATCCATCTTATCCATCCCCTCCTCTTTCTGCTTCCCTCAGCCTTACTGAACATGCTGTCTAGTCCATTATCCACTCGCATCCATATCCAAGTGATGTGACTTTCTGATTATGGTCTCAGTGAAGTAGTCAGTTTTTATTTGGTTCAAGATGTTATTCTTGCAGTCCATAGTATTTACTGTCTCCAGAACCATAATTCAAAAGTATTTATTTTCACACGCTTGCTGTTTCTCAATGTCTAGTTGCTTTAACTACTCAATCTCTGCTGTCACAGAAACACCCATATTCCCCATGATTCTGTCTAAGTTTATTGTTGCCTTTCTTGAATTAGATTCTTTACTTCTTCAACACCCTGTCCATCTTTATCTAGTCTTGGGCTAAAAAAAAATCCCCTTCTACTTCTTTCACAACTTTGTTGTCGAGTGTGAGCTTGCTAAGCATACTGGTTGACATTACTTCCTAGTATTTGTTTCTAATCTAAATGTCAGTTTCTTTTTAGTTTTTACATAATGAACTCTTAAATCTTTTTAAAGTCTTCTTTATTTTCAGCTAACAGAATACCCCAGTATTTTGGTTGCTAGTGTATTTTTATTCCAGATCTCAATTTTTCCCAGTCCTGATATTATTTTAATATTTACTGTATCAGTTAAACAGATATGGCTTGCTTTTGCCTTTATGTTATTCTGTGATTCTGTGATCACTTACTTGGTGAATTGCTCCTCTCTTGTAGATAATCTATATATTATATACTATTCTGACTTTATGATTTGACTTTAGCAGGTTCCCTGTTCCTAGTGTAATTGCTCCCAAGATCACTAAACTTCCTGTGGGTCCAATTATACAGGATGGAAATCCTATAGGAAATTTACTTATAGTTTACTTATAAAGGATTATAAAAACTTTTGTGTGTATGTAGGGGGTAGAGAGGAAGGAAGGAAGCAAGGAAGGAAATTATACTGTATAATAACGTTTTAACTTTTTGGTATGAAGGTAATGTTCTTTTTCCCCCCTGAAGATACAATTTGATTGTTCCTTCCATAAATTGATCTCATTTATAATAGATTATTTAGCTTATTTTTAATTTGTTTTAAGAGGCCTAGAGGCCTTTATCACTTACAATATCTGGCTACCTCAGATTTTTTTCTATGGAACATCATGATTATAAGTCTCTCTGAAATCTATTTATTTTCCTAAAATGTTACTTTAAATCCTTTTGTCATTGCTTGTCCTGTTGTGTCTGTAGATGGTTTTCTATTTTTCATGTATTTAACTTGTTTTCATTCATAATTTCATGTCAATTAACATCATGTCCCTCAACATTTTTTTTCTTTTTTTGCCTCCTTGCATTGCTTTTATTTATTTTTTCTCTGAGTTTCTTTTTAATTTCCTTTCTTGGGTATTATTTTCATTTTCTATGGAAAAATAATGGTGGTTATGATATCATTAGCATTAATCTCAACAAACAGGGAACCATTAGATGTGCTTTTGAATAAAGAAGATGTCTTACAAATGATGTTCAGTATTTTAATAAAGCCATACATTTCAGAGCAGTAATCACAGTCTAACTGATTGTAAAATGCAATAACAGGATCAGAATAGTTAAAGCAATTGTATCTTTGTGGTAATGTAGAATTGGAAATATTGGAAAATAAAGAGGAAAGAGAGAAACAATAAATTTCAAATTATGTTTTTGGAGACATTTCCTAAAAGCATCATGCAGAACAAAACTAATTAAACAGCTCTGAAATTTTCTTGATAAGCAAAAACTCATGTATTTAGATCATGTGATGTGAGCAGATGAAGTTACAGAAACAATTATACTGTTTGGCAGAGCTGAAAAATGTAAGATTAAAATAAATGTCTGGGACCAGAGAGAATAGTGAACTATCCTTAGAAAAACAGTTACTGTTAAACATATTAGCTCTATTGTTGAGGTGGCCATTTTTATCCTCCCTCTTCTGTTGTTTGAACCTTTCAATTTTGGGACACTGATTAATAAGTTTTTATATTACATATTTTTCCTTTTGTTTATTTTTATTGGATATTGCACTTGGTCACCTTTGGTGAAATAGGTATCCATATAAATTTGATTAAAAAATGATGTTAGTTAAAAATGGCAAGCATTTGTCCATGCAATTATCACAAGCCCAGTTGAGTGGCAACTACTGTATCTATCATTATTTGGAGAAATATGTGGTATTGTTCTTCAAAATGTTGTGTCTCTGAAAATTAAATTCCTATTGCTTTTTTTTCTTTTGAAAAACAAATCCCCAGGTACAAACAACAATGCTTTGAATACCTCTTGTAGTATAAGGTAAATTGAATGGTTAATGCAATGGGTCAAAGTTAGTCATGCTTTAGGAACAAAATCAGGGAAGCACTTTTATTTAATATAGCTTTTTTCTTTATAAGATCGTACTGTTATCAAATACACTCCAGGCTTTTCTTTTTAAATCTGTGGGTGTAATTTGACAAATATCGCTTTACTGCTAGGAATGTGTAATCATTGTAAAACCTATATTTAAATTTATATTGCTACTAAAACTCCTGGGTGTGGAAGATGAAACAAAGCAGTCCAACCAATTTATGAATAAGCTTTGGGCCCTGCTGAACTATAAGGAGACTTTTAACAGTATGTTTTTATTTGCAATGGAAGGTAAGAACAGTTGCATCTTTCAGGAGTAGCTACTGCATTTTCATGATGAATGTCCTACTCTTACTTTCATTTAAACACTTCCTCATTTATTGTGATAGAATTACTTCTAAGACTCTTTAGTATTGTTGTTTTCTTTGACTCTACCGCCTCTTAAGACTACCGCTTCTTAAGAGAGACAACTTTGAAGGGTGTGGAGGTTTGGGGATGTGGTGACTTGCAACAAGGTTGCATTTATCATTCTGTCAAGCAAAACCAACTCTCTTCTGTGTACATTTTGTACCTGCATTATCCATATAAAAAGACAAATCATACAGAAATAAAATATGATCCGTTACAATACAGAGTATACAAGTTGGGCGTTGAACAAGCCAGGCAAATCATACTGAATTATAACTAGGCATAGCCTAATTCTCACTGAAATGTTAGACTCATGTCTGGGTTGTATCACTTCAGTTCTCATCTGAAATTTACATAGAATCATAGGGCTGGAAGGGATCTTGCAGATCTTTTAGTTCAACCCCCTATCCATGACAAAATGCTTCTCTATATTAGATCTACCTAAAGACTGGAAGTCAAGAAGTAGAAGAGATTTTGAATGTTTGTATAATATGACAGCCCAATATATAATTGAAAAGAAGGAATCTTCTCATATGAGAACTGAATATTGTACCTTGGTTCATGGATCAGATCTATTAGCAAACTTGTATGAAATCCGTGGATTCTTGTCATCAGTGAGAGACATCTAATTTAGCATTTTAACTAGGGGACTTTATCTAATCCTTCTTCCAATTTCAATTTCCTAAACTTGGAAAAAATTAATCCAGAAGGGAACAAGATCTTGTGAAAGAAGTTAGACAATGGTACTGATGGATTCAGAAGAGGTAGGTGATTACAGTAAACCTTCCCACTCAGAAGGTTCCAATTAATAGGATTAAGGAGCAGATATAAAAAACAATATCGCAGAAGATAAAGACAGAGAACCAGTATGCTGTGATGGTTAAATGTAGAGTTTTATGAAATGAAATAATTTGGATTATACAAACCAAAGCGATGCTGCAATGTTTTCCAATAATTTTCACTATATAAAACATGTTACTCTAAGTAGACTATAAATAAAACAGGGAGTTTTGGGTCTTTTCAATTAGCTTTTCTTGTCTTTTCAAATACAATAGCTATTTCTGTAACAGTAAGAAAAATCAACCATTCATTTTCCTTTGTTAATAACTACGTGTATTGTTGCTTATCCATGGAAGGAAGGAAGGAAGTTAGAGCAATTATAAAATGAAAGGAGTGAAGTATCTTCACAAAATTACTTTTCCTGGATGGGTCTGGTTCAGTCAAGATTTCTACCCAGAGGAATTCATTTCCTGAAAGCCTTGTGACCAGTTCACCAGCATGTTTCAAATCTACTGCTAGCAGTAGTCATGTGTACCTGTCTTACGTTGCAGCTGGATAACCACTGATCATTTGTTGATTGCTTAACAATCATTTTCAGTAGCAATTCATTTTCAGTAGCAATTAAAAGCAGGGCTTGTATCCAAAGCATTTCCCTTCAGGCAGGTCTGATAAGGCAAAGGTGGAGGAGCGTACATATATTGTATTCATGCCAATTTTTGAATCAGTTTCAGAGATCAAATTCATCTAACTGTTGAGAAATATGAGAATTTGGAGATGTTCTATTGCCATAGCAGAATTATTATTTTCTTCTATGGTTATTCACTGTTCATAGAATTTGAACATTATTGTGGGTGGACTCAACAATTAATACTTAGGCTACAGTTCCCATGCTATATCTATCTATCTATCTAT
>JAEANM010010592.1:0-15717 GCA_017656035.1 Myanophis thanlyinensis
AGTGGCTCTCTTTTCTGAGCCCACTTTGCTTCCATCGGCTGCAGGGTCCTTGCGGTTTGGGGACCAGCATAGGAAGGAAGGAAGGAAGGAAGTTGCTCTCAATACATGGCACATACATCACTACATGCCACGGTTGATCCTTTTGAGAATGTCAACCATGCCTGTTATCAAACATGAGATCTCCACAGTTTGAGGAGAAAAAGGCCCATTGATGCTACTGCGCACTTCTCAGGCACACAGTTATGCAATCCTAATCCATCCTAGATTTGCTGTGGCATCCTTTGTTCATAGTTGCTCTAGGTCACCTGAATTGGCTTGTACCCATAAGAGGCCTGCCGTCTGCTCCAATCCTTCTCATCTTTGTATGATGTGGCAATCATAAACTACAGTAAGTCAATCACATACCTGGTCTCAGAAAAGCTAACCAGGGCTAAATTTGGTGAGTCCCTGGTTGGGAAACCATCAGAAAATTCCACAGTTGCAGGTTTGCCCAAATAGTTCTAAAACTATCCTCGAAGAAAGCAATGGCACACTACTTCCATATAGCCACTTGGACTTGAGCTTATTGTGAAGGAGTCTAGACTCTTAACCATGTAATTAAGAGCCATGTTGGCACAGTGGTTAGAATGTAGTATTGCAGGCTAACTCACTGCTCACTCCAGGAGTTTGATTCTGACTGACTGTATGGTCTGGCCTCTCCTCCTCATTCATGTTTATCTCTAGGGGTTCTGTGGCAAAAATGGCTGGCTCGCTCTCTCTCCCTCCCCCCGCTACTCATCTGCCTAACTGGCAAAATGTGATGGAGTTTTTTAGCTTCCTTAGGTGACTCCCAAGCTTTCCCACCAAGGTTGGGCTAATTAAACATCGAGTGCACCCCGAGTCCAGTAAAGGCAAGATTATTACTTGTTTTTCTTGATTGGGGATGAATAGTTTTAGGGGCAGGGTGAGTAGTTCAATTGTGTCACTTACCAGTGGGTCATCTTCTGGGTCACTTTTGAACTGATTCAGTTCTTCACATTGGGGTGTCGGAGTTCCTTCCCCTGAGCTGTTGGGGAAGGGCAAAACTCTATGGCCTCTCTGCTTCTTAATGCGGTTTCTTTCCCTCGGGGGGGGGGGGGGGAGTTTGTTTTTGTGAATGTCAGATCTGCCTCCTTCAAATCCCAAGAAAGAAAGATCCTGACTCCATTGATTTAGAGAACAGGTACTTTTACTGGGTTTGATGTGAATGCAGAGAGATCAAAGCAAGGTCTGAGTAAAAGTGTGGGAAAAATACATATTGAAAGAATCCCCAAAACCCTCCCCCCCCCAGGGTCCCAGGATGATTGTCCAATCCTCATTTCTCATTGTGCCATGAGGCATACATCTGCAGGTGTTAATGTCCGTTACAGTCCTGGGTTGGTTGGCCTTGACCAGGCATAAACATTTTCAGAGGAATGCATGCTACATTATTTGTACTCAGGGGCCTCCAGACACCAGCTCGCTCCCCGCTTAATACCAAGCTCCCCCTCCCCCCATTACTATGGCAGCCGATAAGATACAAGCTTCAGAAAGAAAGTTGGAGGCTGACATTCAGCCCTCCTGCAGTAAAGGCATCAGCCCTGGAAGAAAGCATAAAAGAGGGAAGAAACCCAGAGAAATTCATACAAAGTTATGGATTATCAGGGTTCTTAGAATGAAATGAGTGAAGTAATTTAGGGGCCCAGACATTACGAGCATCCACCCATTCTGCCTGGGAAAGGGGAAAGTGTTTCCAAGCCACCAAATATTGAATCCTACCCCTGTGTTTCCTGGAGTCTAAAATTTCCTTAATTTCAAAATGTTGCTCCTCTTCTATGAGGAGAGGAACAGGTGGGTCAGGCTGAGTTGGCTGTAATTCAGATGTGTGCTCAGTTTTAAGCAAATTGAGATGAAACACAGGGTGAATATGTCTAAGGGTTTTTGGCAACTCTAATTGAACTGTAACTGGGTTGACAATCCTAACCACATGGAATGGACCAACATAATAAGGACCCAGTTTCTTTGATTTTTGAATGGTTTGCAAATACTTAGTTGACAAGAATATATCTCCCACTTTGAATTCTTTTGGAATGGTTCTCTTCAGTGTGTTTTTTATGGGCTTGATGTGCCTCATCTAGTGCTTTTTGGATGACAGGCCAGATAAGTGGGAGTTGTGTGATCTATTCCACCAGGGATGGGATCAAAGGTTTCTCTTGAGGTAGTTCAGGGATCAGTAAAAAATCCTGGCCAGAAGCAACTTTAAATGGGGTGAAACCAGTACTGGTATAGACGGAGTTATTATAAGCCACCTCTGCGAACAGGAGAAGATCTGCCTAATTATCTTGTTGGTAGTTGGCGTAGCACTGAGTTAGTGCATTCACAGGTGCCATTAGTTTGAGGGTGATGGACGGAACTTAGAACCTGTGCAGAGCCTAACAATTTCAAGAACTCCCACCAAAACTAAGAAGTGAATTGTATGCCACAATCTGAAACAATTCGATCAGGCACTCCATGTAGGAGATACACATGCTGGATGAATAACTTGGCAAGAGACTTAGCCGAGGGGATTTTAGAACATGGTACAAAGTGCACCTGTTTCGAGAACAGGTCCGTAACCACACAAATGACCATGTTCCCCCCATTTTCTGGTAGTTCAACAATGAAGTCCATCGAAATCTCCTTCCATGGGGAAACAGGGTTGGCAACACTCTGAAGGAGGCCTGCAGGTTTTCCAGGAGGCCTCTTATCCAAAGCACAAGTAGGACAACTAGTGACATAAGTTTCAATGTCCTTTTTAAGTGAGGGCCTCCAAAATTGACATTTGACAAGATGCAGGGTCTTAACGAAGCCAAAATGTCCTGCAGGTTTCAAATTGTGAGCTCATCCCAATACAGACCCTCTGAGACTGTCAGGTACATATAGCTTGGCACCAATCCAGGCTGGTGCATGGTGCACTCATTCGAGTGGGACAGGAACTAGTCATCACTTCCCAGAACTGTCTTCAGCTGCTTGCTGAGGTCAGTAGGGAGGTCGAGACTCGAAGTTCTCTGGGCTCTGGTGATCACTGGTGCTGTTAGTTGCTTGGAGGGGATCACAGGACAGATGGTCTCAAGTCAAATGCTGTTGTACTGGGGCAGTCTCGATAAAGCATCTGCCATGAAGTTTTTTTCCCCTCAGGGAGATAATGGAGGGAAAAGTTGAAACTGTCAAAGTGTTGTGCCCAATGCACTTGCTTTGGCAACAGTTTGTGGGGTGTTTTGAGGGCTTCCAGGTTCTTATGTCCATACCTCAAATGGGTGTTTTGCTCCTTCAAGGAAGTGCCTTCAAGTGAGTAGGGCCCATCAGACAGCAAAAGCTGCCTTCTCCCATATCACCCATCATCTCTCTGTTTCAGTAAGTTTCCTGGAAATGTAGGCACAAGGTTGTAGATTTCCCCCTCTCCTGCATTAGCTTGCAAAAGGACAGCCCCATGGTCATATTACTAGCATCGGCTTGGATGACGAAAGGGGCATCAGGATCAGGATGTTTGAGGACTGATTTGGCTGCAAATAGTCATTTGAGTTTCTCAAACACAGCCTGGCACTGCATTGTCCAGTTCAGAAGTCAGCTCAGCTTAGGTTTGGCTCTCCTTTTGTCTTCAGAAGGTGATGGGCAGGGCAATTTTAGCAAAAGAGGAGATGAATTGCCTGTAGAAGTTGGCGAAGCCCAGGAAACTCTGTAATTGTTTTCTGGTGCAGGGGGGTGCCCATTCCATGACTGCCCGCACTTTTTCTGGGTCCATCTCTATGCTCTCATGTGATATACAGTAGCCCAAATAGTCAATCTTGTCTTGGTGTAAGTCACATTTCGACAATTTGGCATATAGTTCGGTGGCTCTGATTTTTTTCAGGACCAGTTTGATGTATTCTTCCATGGTGGAGATGAGGATGTCACCAGGTAGACCAGGGGCCCCTTGTACAAATGCTCATGCAATACTTTGTTGATTATTTGCATGAATACCACAGGGGGGCCTGAAGTCCAAATGGTAGCACACTGAATTGGAAGCACCCCAGAGGGCAATTGAAGGCTGTCTTCCATTCATCCCCCTCCTTAATGCGGACTTGGTAATAGGCTTTTCACAAGTCCAATTTTGTAAATATTTTTTCTTTGGCCAGGTAAGCCAACATGTCCTTCACTAGGGGCATGGGGTAAACACCACATTGAGATTTCTATAATCAATGCACAAACAAAGAGAGCCATCTTTCTTTTTGTAGAATAGTACTGAGACGGCCACCTGAGGTCTCACAGGTTGGATAAAACTCTGTTTCAAATTTTTATCAATGAAAAATTATAGTTCCTCCAGTTCTCATGGTATCATGGTAAATCTTTTGTTTGGGGAGTTTCATTCCTGGGAGAATCTGTATGCTGCAGTCTATGGGGCAATGTGGTGGGATCTGGTTTGACTCTTTCTCGCTGAAGGCCTCCCTGAGGTCCCAGTACTCCCTCGGGATCTTCTCCTCCCCCTCTAGGCATTTGCTTATCATGGCTGCCAGATCCATCATACCTTTGGCTCTGGGAGGGGTTGGTTTTTCCCTTCCTGCCAGGGGCATGGAGTGGATATGACAGAGAGTGGGAAAGTGGCTCCTTTTGCTGTGGAAGAAGTGGGGGAAGGGCACAGTCAGGCTGGGCAAAGCAGGGGAGAGGTAGAACAAGAGAGAGGGCTCAGATGAAGACCAAGGCCCACCCCCTCCTCATCCTAGGGCATGTAGGGAAGAATGCAGAAGAGAGCAAATGGATTGCATGGCTTATGAGGAAGGAGAGGGCTCCAATTCGTTTCACAGAGCACACCTGCAGAGGGAGTTTAAAAGGAAAGGCAGTTGGGAGGAGCGTTTGTCAGGAACAAATGCTGAAGTTATCTAGTGCAGAGTGTCAAACATTCCTGGCTTCCCGCCTGAGCAATTGAATCATTACCATGCTCCTGTGTGTTCGTCTTGTTTTGCTGGAATTTGTGTGGAGATTCTTCACTTCTGAGACTCATTATCTTGCCTTGCTAGAGTGATTTATTGCAGTCATTCTACCTACAGTGTTCAGACTGGAATATAACAGCAAGAAGCTGCTACAGGTTTGTGGGAGTTTTTCTCCAAGCTGAAGAGTAAACATGACAATATTGGGGGCAAAGTTGGTGTCAATAAAGGGACTCATACTGGTTGTCTGGCTGTGTTGCCTTAGTGCCATGCCCCGGGTAATCACAGGCGCCTAGCTGGGTGTCAAGCCTAAAAGAAGATTATATGCTGATAATTTATTAGTCTGTACTTTTGCAATTATTACTGTAGTCCTTTTACTTTTGACACATTTCTAACCAAGGTCGAGGAGTTGGGGAGTTAGGGATTGATAGAACCAACTTGGAGGCTGTTATCTTTTCCACATTCCTTCTAAATATTTCTGACAAGAATCTTCACTTGTCCATTAGCACCTGGTGGGGCTGGCTACGGAAAGGAGCTCTGATGTTTCTTTGAATGGATTGGTGAGAAGCTGAAATGTGGTAATTATTGAGGAGGAACTTTCACTTTACTTGGGTGGAAAAAACCCAGGAATTTCAGATTCAGAATTTCTCCAGCCGTGCCAATATAATGTCTTCAATAAAATCTTATTCTAAGGATTTTCATCTCTTTGGAGTTCTGATTGTGTTGATGTTGTGTGGAACCCTGACACTGGGTGGTGGTAGAAGTTTCTCCCAGCATTCTGCCTCCCCTTGTCCACTTCTTTGTTCAGATATGGTTTGCAGGGTCCCCTTGGTAGGGCGAAAAATCACTTCTCTGGGTTGACCACATTTGCAAAATCTGCTTTATGTAAGGTCTGGCCTCTCCTCCTCATTCAAGAAAGTAAAAACTCTTAAAACTTTGGCATTTCAAAACCTTTTATTGAACAGTGGTAGCAGGACAAAAGAAAAGAAGACTTTGAGATCCCCTCAGGCAATACAGTTAGGATAAAGGAATTAGAAACCCCTCCCTTTAGTCTGATGTGGATTCAGCCAATCTGCAGGTGTGGAGACGTTATTGTAATGGCTGTCCTGAGAACATGATAAGTGAGCATTCCCAGGGTCATCTTCTGCCATTTTCGGAGTGATACCACCCACATGGCCCTCCCTCCCTTCCCTTACATTCCCCAAAAGGTGAGAAAATTTCAGGGCACAGGATAAAGGTTATAAAGTGAAATGTTACAGGTTGTGAGAGGGTGAGAAAGAAAGCAACAAACTAAGTAATACATCCAGAGTCCCCCCTTCCCCAGAAAAATGGCAGCATCATGATAGGGATTTAACACTGACTCAATATTGACTCAGCCTTCCATCTTTCCGAGTTGGTAAAATGAGGACCCAGATTGTTGAAGGCAACATGATGACCCTGTAAACTCCTTAGAGAGGGCTGTAAATCACTGTGAAGCGGTATATAAGTCTAAGTGCTATAGCTAATTAATGGTCCCATACAGACCTCAACTATCCTGGCTGTTTCTCTCCATTGATTTTTGTTCTTTCCCTCTTATCAATTAATCCACATTCTGCAGTCCTTGAGAATATTGAATTCTAAGGGAGCTATTTTGCTTCCTGTCTGCTGCTAGAGATTTTCTTGCTATGATTATGGTCTTTCCAGAAGCAAACCCTGCTGATGCCAAAAGATTCCGGTCGAACGACATAGAGATCTATAAATTCATATTTTATACCAGTGTTTATATTAGTGAGGGTGCCGATTCGTTCTCCGAGCTTGTGGATTGGTTTCTGAAGGTTTTGTTACCAGGCTAGGTAATGTCTTCAGTGGAGTTTAGGGGATGTCAGTGTCAGTGTTCTTCTGTTTATAGGGGCTTTAGGTGTTGGTGTGTCAAATGAGGTGATGGGTCTTGTGATGGGTTAGGTATAAGTTATCAGCGATAATCTTTCAATGGGTCTTGTGATAAGGAGATAACATCAGGTGAGGGTTATTGGGAGGTGAACTGTTGGTTGGGGGGGTTGCATGGATTGATTGAGGGTTGGTGCTATCTGGTGGCTTTGTGATTGATTTGGATTCTGAGGGGTTCGTAGGCTGGTTGTAAGTTGATGTGTCTTTTGATGAAATTGCTCGTGGGGTGCCAGACTTGATGAACTCACAAGCGTGGCGGGGGTAGCGTGGCCAATGATTTTTGTGTTGCTCCAATTGAACTGCTGTCAGTGTGGGTACATATGAAGGATCTGGGATCATGGCATTTGACTGTCAGACAGTGTTTGTGGATCCTGGTTTTTAATTGACATATTTGTCCCATGTAGAATTGGTTGAAGTTGATTTTGTAGATAATATTCATCTTTCTGTATCTTGTTTTTGGTTCTGGATAATTCCTGTGGAGTATGGCTGTGAGTTTGTGGGCTATTGTTTATATTAGTGTTTTTCTATATCAGTGTTTATATCAGTGTTTATATATCAGTCTATATTAGGGTTTCTCAGCCTTAGCAACTTGAAGATGTGCAGACTTCAATTCCTTCCTCAATTTGAAATCCAACCACTTCTTCAAGTCCTGAAGTTGAAATCCACCCATCCTCAAGTTGAAGACCAACCACTTCTTCAGCTCTTGAAGTTGAAGTCCACACATGCTCAAGTTGAAGTCCAACAATTTCTTCAGCTTCTCAGGTTCAAATTGCCAAGGTTGAGAAATGCGGATCTACATTATAATGATGATATAGGAAACATTAAATAGAGAAATTGATTGACCTTAAATACTAGAAATCCTTCATTAGGAATATTGAATTCATGACAACAATCTTTGGGCTCTTGTGGGATTTTTTTTTTTTAAAGAATTTCTGATATGCATGATATTGTTATGTTGTGATAATAAGGGTTAGAGTGGACTGGTTTTTCCATTAAAATCAAAATTTGCTATAAGAATACAAGATTTAGGCTTTCAGATCTCTATAACCACCTGATGGCAGCAAGGAGATTCAGAATGCTCTTTATTGCCATGCAGTGGTCTTAACATATGTTGCAGCCCAAATATAGAAGCCTAAATTTTCAATTACATTTCCCCCAATATTTGAGAAAGGAGCAATTTATATTAGAAAACAAAAAACTTGGGGATTTATCTATCATTTTGAAAGACAAATAATTTTTCCTGCAAGACTCATCATCTTCTGTCTGCAATGATACATTTCCTTTCATTTTACAAAAGAGGACTGTCAGGGGAAAAAAATCAAACCTTATTTTTAATGTTAACTGTTGTCTCGTCTTCCCTTACAAGATATTATTTATCCTAAAGTGAATTACTGTGTGACAATGAGTTTGTCAGAATGCGGTGATGCACCTCCATTGATTGCCGAAGCTTTCTTATCTCCAGGCAGAAGTAATATTTTTCTATCCCAGATAAATATATCAGAAGGAATGAAAAACTGCCTCTCTCTACCCCCGTGAACAAATGATGATCCTGCAAGTGTTGCAATACCAGCCGCACCTGTTTCCAATGTTCCTGTGGAGACAGGGTAGACCAAGATGTGCTCTGGGTAAATTACTACAAACTGGTCTAATAAGTCCTGGAAGACATCATGCATAAAATGCATAAATATACCGGGTGTGTTGGTCAATCCAAATGGCATCACAGTGTATTCAAAATGACCTTAATGCATCTGGAAGGCTGTCTTCCATTCATCTCTGGCACATACTTGGACCAAGTTGTAAGTCCCCCTCAGATCCAGCTTGGTAAAGATCTTTGCTTGACAAAGCCACTTGATCAGTTCAGGGATGAGGGGAAGCGGGTACTGGTTCTGTACTGTGATTGCATTTAACTTGTAGTAATCACGGCATAAATGTAGCTCCTCTGACTTCTTCTTGACGAAGTGCACTGGTGCAGCCAACGGAGAAGTAGAAAGGCAGATAAACCACTTCTGCAGATTCTTAGTGATAAAATCCTGTAATGCCTCCAACTCGGGTTTGGACAGAGAGTAAATCCGACCCACTGGCAATTTGGCATCGGGCACTAAATAAGTGGGGCAGTCATAGAGCCAATACAGGAGCAATTGATCAGCTTCCTTTTCTCCGAACACATCAGCATAGTCCACCAATTCCTCAGGTAAATCTAGATCCACATGGGTCGCCACACCCCTTGCACAGACCTGCAGGTGATGGGTGGCACATTTCTTACTGGGGAACTGCAGTGTGCCAGATGACCAGATGATCTGTGGATCATGAGCCTGCAACCACTCCAGCCTCAGCACCACTGGGAAGTGAGGCTCTGTGGTGACATAAAACATGGCCTCTTCCATGTGTTGTCCAATACGCATATGCAGGGGTCTGGTCGCGGCAACCAGAGGGCCTGAATGGAGAGGCCGACCATCAATCATTTCCACCAAAACCGGCAGTGACACCTGCTGCTGGGGGATGGACCACTGTGCAGCAAATGCCGAGTCTCCACTGCTCCTTGACCTGGCATAAATACACTGGCAGTAAACACGAGGTGCTTCACAAAAGTTGTCTATGATGGAGATGGTTGGTCTATTGTTCTTTGAGCCTGACCTGTGGAACCCTCTAGGCCGGGCCCTGCCTGTTTCCCACCACTGCTCCTCCCTCAGCCTTGGGTGCTTTAGGACACTTGGCTGCTATATGGCCTGGACCGCCACAATACAGGCAAAGGCCTTCATGGTGGTGCAGATCCTTTCTGGTTTGAGTCAGGCAAGGTCGTGCAGCCCAGAGTTGCATTGGTTCATCAGGTGATGGTATCAATAGCAGAACGACCTTCATGGGTGCAGGTGCAGCCTCTGTCTGTGATTGTGCCTGCCACTGCTGGAGCCTGGCATCGATGCAGAGACACAGGTGCATGAGCTCATGGAGAGTGTGAGGGCATTCTGTGCGTGCCAGCTCATCTAGGAACTCTGACAACAGACCTTCCTGGAACTGGTCCATAAGAGCCACCTCATTCTATTGCAAATCTTGGGCAACCACCCAGAATTCAGCAATATACTCCTTCAGCAAGCCCTAGCCCTGCTTCAACTCTCTGCCAGTTTGCCATTTCAGTCTGAACAGGGTCCTCAAACATGGAGCGTAGCTGCCGGCAAAACTCAGAATAGTTATCAAAGACTGGGTTGGGCTAAGTCATCAGGGGTGTCGCCCAATGTGCTGCAGTCCCCAACAACAGGCTGATCAAAAACCCCACCTTATCCCAGTCAGGCTGGAGACTCATATACAATTGACACTGCCCAAAGAATGTGGGGAATTGAGCCAGTGAGTCATCAAATTTGTTCGGCACCGCTACTGGACATTTGCAGCGTGGCCAGACTGCATGCATCTGAGTAACCTGCATAGTCAGGAGAGCCACCTGCTGGGCTAACTGGTCATTGTCTGCTCTGAGTTGATCCATGGTCATGCCATGAAACAGAGGAGCAAGTTGGTTTAGGGCCGGGAACAAAATGTGATGACCCGGGCATGACACTAAGGCAATACAGCCAGATAATTGGTAGAAAGCCCTTTATTGGCATCAACTCCACCCGCAATGTCCCATTCCTCTTCAGTCCAAAGAAAAACTCTTTCTCAACTCTGTAGTAGCTTCCTTTGATGTTCTCACCCAGAAGTGGCTGGCAGAATGTCTGCAATTAAACTAACTGCAGCCAAGGCAGATACGTAAGCACCGGACAAGAAATCAGACAGGAATGAAGCCAGGAATGTCAGACCCATGAACTCAAGAATTCTCAGTGTTTGTTCCTGGCAAACGCTCCACCCAACTCCTTCCCTTTTAATCATTCTACTCAGGTGTTCCCTGTGAAGAGACTTGGGGCCCTCTCCTCCCTCACAAGCCACGCAGCACACGTTGCTCTCGTTTACATGCTTCCCTGCATGCTCTAGGATGAGGAGGGGGTGGACCTGGGTCTTCATCTGAGCCCTCTCTCTCTTGCTCGCTCCTGTCTTGCCCAGCCTGATTGTGGCCTTCCCATGCCTCCTTCATAGCCAAAGGAGGCATTCTCCCACACTCTGGCAAATGTTCCTTCTCTGCCTCAGAGTCCAAGCCTGACATGGGAATGACACATAATGGCGAACCTCTGGCACGGGTGCCACAGGTAGCACGCAGAGCCATCTTGCTGGACACCCAAACTGTCGGCCAACTTACCTCCAGCTAAGCTTACACATGATCGTGCATGTACGCATGCATGATTGCAGAGACCCAGCTGGTCTTTGGTGTACATTGTGCATGCATGCAATTGCAGCAGGAAATCCAGCTGGTCTTTGGAGCTCTCCTGCGCATGTACACGATTGTTCATGTGTGCGTGAGTGCCTGTGTACAGCATGTGTGCATTGCACGTGTAAAAGCTGCATGCATGCATAGATGGTATGGTTGCACATGCAGCACATGTGGAGGAGCTGCACGCAAGTGTGGATGGCACACGCAAAGCACGTACTTTTCGGCACTCAGTAAGTAAAAGGTTAACCACTACTGTTGTAGAGGATGAGACTGTGTTGTCTGCATCTCAAACTGAAGTGCAAATGGTTTTTGCTGTCTGCAATTTTTCTGGAAATCCGTTCATACTCCTGCACCATTCAAAGGGTGTTCATGCCAAAGTGTATGGCCAAATGTCTAAATGTATGGCTATAATGTCTGGAGATTCTCAGTCATCCAGGTCATGGTTGTCCCAAAGGTGCTTTTTCAGGAGGCAACTGGACTTTCTTGTTTTTCTTTGAAGACATTTCGCTTCTCATCCAAGAAGCTTCTTGGGCTCTGACTGGATGGTGGGGAATGTCCTAGCAGACAGAGTGTAAAAGAATGCAAATGACCAGCACTTTTCAAGGAGTATAAATCATTCTATTCCCCACCACCCAGTCAGAGCTGAAGAAGCTTCTTGGATGAGAATCAAAACATCCTCAAAGAAAAACAACGGAAGTCCAGTTGCCTCTGGGGGACCCCCCCCTCCCCACTCACCTTTGGGACTTCTCCTGGGATGGTTTCCACCAATATGCAGGAAGATGTTCCATTTGGGATAGGAAGCCAAGTAGGGCATCTGAGAATGTCCACGATTCAGAGTCTCCTTAAATCTACCTTGCTTCCCCCTCAATGTTCCCCCTATGGGGCTGAAAGTTAGTCAACTCAGTGGAAAAAGGAGCAGAGAACATAACCGTAACATCTATTCTCATCTTCCAACCCTGGTTCAAACAAATCAGGATATTGTAGTTACATAAGACCATTAACTCCCTCTTCCCATCCCATTCAGGAAAAGAAATGATTTCCCCACTTATCCAGATGACTCCTGGGGTGGACGAGTGACCTTAGCTGTCCTCCAAAAGCATAGCTGAGTCACAACATCCATTAAGGTAGTCCTTAACTTACAACCATTTGTAAAATGAAGTGACTGTGAACATTTTTTTTGTACCAATGCAGCATCCCCATGGTCACATGATCAAAATTCAGATGCTTAGCAACTGACATGTACTTATGACTGTTTCAGTGTCTTGGGATCACGTGATCAAAATTCAGATGCCTTTATTATATTATTACATACTTTATTATGTATACTGCTACATAAAATAACACATTATAATTATTATGTATATGTAAATGTTAGAAGCTAAAAGATTATTACCATGTATACCTAAATAGTACCATTATTGTTATGAGTATTGTGTATGAAGTAAATTGACACAGACAATACACTGTTCACTAAGCACTTATTATGTTAAAAAAAAAACCTATAAATAAAATTATTTTTTAAAAAAATCAGTTGCTTAGCAATTGACATGTACTTGTGACTGTTTCGGTGTCCTGGGGTCATGTGATCCTCTTTTGTGACCTTCTGATAAGCAAAGTCAAGGGGGAAGCCCGAATCCCTCAACAACCGTGTTATTAACTTTACAACTGCAGTGATTCACTTAACGTGGCGAGAAAGGTTGTAAAATAGGGCAAAACTCCCTTAACCACTGTCTCGCTTAGTAACAGAAATTTTGGGGCTCAGTTGACATCATAAGCGCGTTAAAAGCTAGAGTCCCGTCACATCCCAGGTTCGCAAGTTAGATTAGGATGTAACAGAATAAACAAATCATGATTAATCCTGTTTTTTTCCCCAAAAAAACTATTGAGTTGCATGTGTGTTCATAAAGTAAGCAGGGACAGAGTCCAACTGAAAGAAAACTTCTTTATTTTCTGAAATATTCCTATTTTTTTCCTGGCCATTAAACAGAAGCCCAAACTCAGCTATTATATATAGATCTTTGGTTCCAGGTGGATTAAAAAGGCTTTGCGATGTTCTTTGTTGTATTGATTCCTTTCTGGGCTGATATTTAAAATATTTAAAAATACACATATGGTTGGTGATCAATTGAAGGTAAAACATATCTGCTTAAAACATTGATCTGGGGGCTGGTTTTGCTTATGTGTTGTCTTTTCCGCATTCTGCTGCTAGAGATTAATTCATTTCTATTCTTCCTGCTCTATTCATTTCTAGCTCTCTCTATAGATTCCTATCAGCCAAAAATAAGCAGAAGTCTGCACTAACTCTTAAAAAAAATTATTATGCCCTAATCCTTTCAGCACTGATAACCGCCCAGCACCAGCAATCAAGATGCAAAAAATCCCCAAATTACTTTTAATATACAGATAGTCCTCAACTTATGAATGCAATTGAGCCAAAAATTTAGGTGGCTAAGTAAGAAATTTGTTCAGTGAGTTTTGCCCCATTTTATGACTTTTCTTGCCATATTTGTTACGTGAATCATTGCAGTTGTTAAATTAGTAACACCGTTGTTAAGTGAATCTGCCTTTTCCATTGACTTTGCTCGCCAGGTTGCAAAAAGGGATCCCATAATCCCGGGATGCTGCCATTGTCATAAGTACGAACCAGTTGTCATGCATCCAAATGTAAATCATGTGACCACGGGGAATGCTGCAGCAGTAGTAAATGTGAAAAATGGTCAGAAGACACGTTTTTCCAGTGTTGTTGTAACTTTGAATGGTCACTAAATGAACAGAGGTCTCAAACTGGGGTTGTCAGCTTTCCAGTGATAAATTCAGTGTCTTAACTGCTAGGTCAACATGCCCCCCTCTTCTGCATATACAGTACAGGTAGTCACCTGGAAAGCTGACAGCCCTGCTTTGAGACCTGAATGCTGCGGGATGGGTGAGTTCCTGTTACTTGTTCCAGCTCCTGCCCACCTAGCAGTTCGAAAGCATGCAAATGCGAGTAGATAAATAGGTACCACTTTGGTGGGAACATAACACACATTCAATGCACCTTTGGCATTTAACATTAGCCATGCTGGCCACATGACCACAGAAGCATCTTTGGAAAACGCTGGCTCCCTTGGCTAACAAACAGAGATAAACCCCACCTGCTAGTGTCAGACATGACTGGACAGAGGAAACCTTTTATCTTTAATTTTATATGCAAAAGAGATTTCTGCAAATGTCTCTGATTCTGCAGGCTGCATCTAACAGAATCTCATACATCCAGAAACATGGAAAGTATATCTTTCATATAGCTATGGAAAGAGACCTATGATGAAAATATTGCATAGCCTGCCAATTTAGTTTCCAGGGGAAAATACAAATTATTACTTTTAGAGACTTATGGAGTTTAGATACAGGATAGAGAGATTGTCCCTTTCTATAAGGTAAGGAGCCTTGGTGGTACAGTGGTTGGAGTGCAGTATTGCAGGCAAAGTCTGCCCACTGCCAAGAGTTTGATTCTCACTGACTCAAGGTTGACTCAGCCTTCCATCCTTCCGAGGTCAGTAAAATGAGGACCCAGATTGTTGGGGGCAAGAGACTGACTCTGTAAATCCTTCAGAGTGCTGTAAAGCACTGTGAAGTGATACATAAGTCTAAGTGCTATTGCTTGCTTGCTTCCTTCCTTCCTCCCCCTTCTCTTCCCTTCCCTTCCCTGTAGTTAGAATGCAGTATTGCAGGCTAATTCTGCCCACTTCCAGGAGTTTGATCCTGACTGGCTCAAGGTTAACCCAGTCTCCCACAGTTTAAAATCTAGGCCTGAATGCAATCCAAATTTGAAATGTGATTTGGACCACACGTGAATAAGTACCTAGCATCTGTCAAGAAGAGTTTAAATCAGAAGTATCACTTCTTGGGACCGTGGATCAGCTGTGATGGCAGCTGTATGAACCAAGGAGATGATACGGCTGCTTTAAGCTGCTGTTTGCCAATTAGATAAGTTATTAACAGGCACAGAAGAAAGGGCGATTTCAAAAATATATAATTATCTTTTACAGCACAACTTAGCAGAGGAAATAGTTAAGGGACCAATGATAGCCTGGGCCAGAAATGTGGGTCATAATGTAGAATTGGAAGACTGGGAAAAGATATGGACAAAAAATTACAAACTGACAAAAGCAGTAGCATTCAAGGAAAATCAATACAAAATGTGCTATAGATGGTATTTACCCCCCTCAAAATTAGCCAAAATGTACCCCAATCTAAACCCAAATTGTTGGAAATGTCAAAAATCTCAAGTTACCTTCCTTCATATATGGTAGCTATGTCCAAAATTAAGAAACATTGGAATAAAATAAGGAACTGGATTAAAGACATTACAAACATTCATTTATCCACAAAATAGATTACATTTTTGTCTGTAGCAAGAAGGGGCAGAGCTAGCGAAGCCATCTTTAGTCTGTGCATCCGCCGCTCAGTCTGCATCTAGTCATGCTAGTGGGAGGTTTATATCGTTGCCCGTTATTTCACAGCAAACATTTGAAATGTGTGCTGCAATTGAAAATCCCGCGAGTTGTGAGGTGCGATCAG
>JAEANM010010593.1:0-15717 GCA_017656035.1 Myanophis thanlyinensis
AATAGAATAGAATAGAATAGAATAGAATAGAACCTTTATTGTAACTTTAAATGCACACTAATCAGCATACATTAAAATGAGATTTCGTTGCATTCAGCTCTGAAAAGATAACCCTTATGCATATACCCCCCCACACACACACACATTTATATGACGCAGAGAAACATCACCGTCTTAGTTCTGATGTATACATATACACAGCCAAAAAAAGGGAAAAAAGAAAGACTCCTGAGAGTGTACAAAGCACATGGCATAAGGAACAAAGCTTATGTTACGCAATCTAGTAGTCCTGCTGCAAACACATCAACGTCCACATTCTGGACAGAGAGAGGACCGCTGGTTTTCAAAGAGGCCCTCTACGTTAAAATTGAACAGCCTCTCTCAACAGAGGGGGGGGAGGGGATACGACACCCCCTGTCTCCTATTTGCAACCCAGTCTTTTTAGCAGTTTGAAAAAGACCCCACACCTATTTGCACTATTCGGGCGACCCTCAGGGCACACAGATAAACCTCCAAGGGACGGCAACAACTCGAGAGAGAGAGAGAGCAGATTTAACGATCAGATGACTGCAAAGGAATATAAATCCTTCCCTTACTCCACCACTCAGTCAAAACCGGAAAAGCTTCTTGGACGAGAAAGCAAAAAATGTCTTCCATGAAAAACAAACCGAGTCTAGTTGCCTTTGGGGGGAGGGGGGACAGGAACAAACTTGGGATGGCTGAGAACCTCCAGAGATTCTGCAAATTCGGATGCCAGCCAGGTTCTCTCCATCGAATCTGGCTGGGCCCTAAATTGAGAGGCGCGTCCGGCCCCACCCAACTTACGTTATCTCGGATGTTGATGTCAGAGCCTTTGGCCAAGAGGAGCTTCACCAGCTCCACGTGCTTGTACTCCGTAGCCCAGATCATCGGCGTCCAGCCTCCGTCATCCTGGGAAGAAAGGAACAAAAAACGCTTGAGCGGATGCCAAATTCTGAAAGGGCACTTGCCTTACCCTGGAGATGGAATAGTATGGTACTGGAGGGAGGTATGTGTGGGGGGAGGACTGTAAGAGACTAAGTGGGGATAGGGGTGGCTCAGTGGCTAAGACGCTGAGCTTATCGATCAGAAAGGTCGGCAGTTCGAATCCCGAGCGCTGCATAACGGAGTGAGCTCCCGTTACTCGCCCCAGCTTCTACCAACCTAGCAGTTTGAAAGCAAGTAGAAAAATAGGGATCGTCTCAGTGGGAAGGTAAATACCTCTCCATGTGCCTTGGGTGTTTAGTCATGCCACAGGACCATGGAATCATCGTCAGGCAGTGCTGGCTCTTCGGCTTAGAGATAGCACTGCCCCCTAGAGTTGAGAACGTCTAGCACACATGTGTGAAGGAAGCTAAAAATCCCACTGTCTCTTTGTTGAGAAGGACATTCAGGTGCCAATCAAAGAACACCAAAGTTAAGAGGTATCCCTCTCTCTCATTAGCTTTCTGATCAACAGGTGTAGGATGGTTGGTGCTCTCTGAACTGAGTTGTTTTCTTGCAGGCGTTTCATTACCAAACTAGGTAACACCATCAGTGCTAGTTAAGGGAACAGGGTTTGCTCTTATTTTACATGGCCTGTCAAATGTTGGTAGGAACGGACTGGGTAGTTCCTTGATGCGCTTTCTGCTACCTTGCAGCTTCTTAATTGGGGCTATTGCTTTCTTCTCGATCACTAGCTGCTTGGTGTTGGCGTTGTGCCATCCATGGCAACCACTCTGTGTACAGGCAGCCCCCTGCAAGTCCCCTCCCCCATTTTCAGCCCATCCCACGCTGTAAGGGCTCAGGAGACCACAAACAGGGTGCTGGGAATTTGAGAACCGAACACAGTTGAGCCCGTTGCTCTCCTACAACCACACCAGGGCGTGTGGTTTTTTTTTTGGTTTTTTTTTCATCGATTCTGGTGGAAAGGCCTAGAGAAGGCCAAACAGACAGAAAAAAAAGGGGGGGTGAGGGAGGAGGCAGGGTGGGGTGGGGGGGGAAAGATGTCCTCTCAGTGACTCAGAGAACAACCTGAAATGGCTTGGTTGCAAGGCAACTGCGAACATGAGAGAACGAGAAGGTTGCGTGGGCTTCGTTAATTCTGGCTGGAACGGCTCCGCGGGAGCAGAAACAGATAAGGCAGAGTCTTCTGGTCTGATTCCCAACCACCTCCTGAAAGTTGGGCAATTGGAACAGGATTGGGGTGGGAGCGGGGAGGTTTTGGAGTCCCGGCCACCAGAACCCAGAAGGCACATCCGCTGTACGTGCGTCCGTCCATGCTCGTCGTAAGAACGGTTGAAGGATTTGGATAGGTCTAGTCTAATGAAGAGAAGGATTGCGGTGACCTGATATTGGAGGGACTGCCACCAAGAAGAAGAGGTCAACTTATTCTCCAAAGCACCAGGAGGCAGGACGAGAAGCGACGGATGGAAACTAACCAAGGAGAGAAGCAGCCTGGAACGAAGCAGAAGCTTCCTAACAGGGAGGACAATTAAGCAGTGGAACAGCCTGCCACCAGAAGTTGTGGGTGCTCCCATCAGTGGAGGGTTTTTGAAGAAGAAATTAGACAGTCGTTTCTCTGAAACGGTATTGGTTCTTCTGTTTGAGCAGGGCTAGGAAGATCTCCTTTCTACAGAGCTTTCTAGCTCTATTCTGACTTGATTTATTTATTATTTTATTGATTTATTTTATTAGCAGGATTTATATACCGCCCCCCTCTCCCAGGGGACTCGGGGCGGTGTACAGCCAGATAAAAAGACATATGTAAACCATTTAAAATCTAGTTAAAATTAATTCAATAAAGGCTGATTGAGGTTATAAAAATTAAAACAATTAAAATTTGATGTTAAGAAAGCACAATTAAAAGAAATAAAATTTAAAAATTTAAAAATTTAAAATTTAAACCCTAAAATATTAAGGTATTAGGCCAGACCAGCTAGCTGGAAAAGGTGGGTTTTTAGCGCACGCCGGAAGGCCCAGAAGTCCGTAATGGTCCGAATCTCAGGGGGCAATTCATTCCCTAAGGAGGGCGCAGCCACAGAGAAGGCTCGTACCCTCGGGGCTGTCAGGCGACATTAAAGCTGTTCTATCAAAAAGAGGAATGGGTAGCCGGGCAAAATTCCGGTCCCCGGTTACTCACTTGGCAGTTGACGTCCGTTTGTTCATTAGATAGGAGGTATTGCACCACGTCGTAATGGCCCTTCTTCGCTGCCAGGTGCAAACAGGTGGATCCTTCAGCATCCTAAACCAAACACAGGTGATCAGGTGGAGGTGTCAGCGGAGCCAGGGTGGGTGGCAGGAAGGATTAGGTGAGGAAAACCTGACACCATGGACGGTGTGCTGAATTAGTTCAGAAACCCCTCTGGATTTGGGCCAGATCATTTTTGGCTGGTCCTCTAATGCTGGCCGAGCGATTTCATTGCTGTCCTCCTGTTAAGCAGCAGGAGGGCTCTGGTCCTTGTTTGTCTGTTGTTTTTTTTTTAAACAATAGCTTGCTTTGGAGGCTGTCGGTGCCATTGCTACGAGACTCAAGAGACCAAAATCCAAGCTCCTGGCTCAAAAGCATGTTAAGTGGCACTGCAAAACCACCTCGGAAGCATTGGCTGCGCATCCCAAACTCTCGTCTTTCTCCCCTTCTGTCCTGACCACTTTTTACAGAGGCACGATGCAGCGCCGTTTCAACCAACCGCCATTCCCTGTTTGGTTCAGTAGCCGCAGAGCTTCAGATAGAAAGCCCCTACAGAGTGGTGAGGACAGCGGAGAAGATTACAGGAAGCGCACTTCCCATTATTCAGGATGCTGCTTGTAAGCGCTATGTGCTTAGAGCTCGGAGCATTGTTAGAGATCCCGTACACCCACTTCAGGGTCTGTAAACGTTCGAGCTAGGCTGTGATGTTTCTCTGTGTCATGTATGTATGTGTAGGTGGGTACATGCTTATAAGGGTTATCTTTTGAGAGCTGAATGCAACGAAATTTCATTTTAATGTATGGTGATTAGTGTGCATTTAAAGTGACAATGAAGTTTCTATTTTATTCTCCTCCTATTTTGTTCTGTTCTGTTCTGTTCCACTCCATTCCATTCTATCTTCTATTCTGTCCTGTCCTGTCCTGTCGATTTCATTCCATTCGATTCCATTTGATCCGATTCGATTCGATTCTATATTTGGTCAGAATCTACATCAACAGCAGTGCCACTGTGATATCTTCAACCCAACTGATGACTGAGTTCCTACTTGATGCTAACCTGAAATGTGTCTGGCCCTGGCAGGTTTACGAGAGCGCACCATTTACGGATTGCAAACCTAGGAATTGCACCCAAGGAGTGTGGCTCCTTTGGAAACCAAGTTTCGGAAAACAAACCCAGCCTTACCTTGGGGTCTACCAATGCTCCAGCCTTAATGAGGTATTTCACAGTTTCCAGGTGGTTGTTCTCTGCTGCTTCCATAAGCGGAGTCCTCTGGTCCTGAGAACAGGTGTCTATGTTAGCGCCAGCCTGTACGGAGGTACCGTGAGGACACAGAACACAAAGGAAGAAGCACAGTTAGCATTTTTTTTAGGCTGCCAACAACGGGCCAGCTGCTTAAACCCCGACATTGTTTGTAATAATTGGTTTTAAATTTTATAATTTTTATAAATTTGATAGAATCAACCATCTAATTTAATTCTTTTAATTTGCTTTAATTGATATTTATTTTATTGTCTCTGTTTTTAGTTGGTTGTACACCGCCCCGAGTCCCTTCTCGGGAGAGAGGCGGTATATAAATTGAATAAATAAATAAAAATTCCAGTCAGGCTCATGCCTCATGCTAGGACGTAATGAGAGATCTGCTAGTCTGTGGTTGTTGTGCAGATGCTACCACCTGCCCTACAAAATGTGATTTATGGATCTATACAGTTGATGGCTCCTTATGCGTTCTGGGGCTGCACAGAACCCATAGAGACATTACAGTTGTGGAATGTCTGTCTCTTCTTTTGTATTTTTTTGGGGAGGAGCCCAAGAGATGCACAGCATTCTCTGACGTTCTGCTCTTCCCTCCCAACAGGTCTATCAAGCAGGGAGCTTGGCAGCTGGATGGGGATTCAAAGGCAGCTCTCCATGGTCCTGATCTGGTACCCCAACCAACCATTGCATCAGGCTGGCTGGAACGAACCAACTCTTAACTTGGGGCTCTCTGAGCGTGACTGTTTTCTCGCAGACGTTTCATGACCCAACTAGGTAACACCATCAGTGCTAGTCCTGATGTTCCGGGTTGTGAAATGTCTGTGAGAAAACAAGCAAGCTCAGAGAGCACCAAGGACCTCTCAGGCCAACTCTGTGCTAGAAATATTCTCCTTTATCAGTAAATTTTTTCAACGATGGCCAAATTACTTTTTTTTTTTTCCCATGCAGAAAATCCAAAGCGATCTACTTGATTCCACTCCAGGTTCTATCTTCCTCAATCCTTGGGCCAATAGCCAGGGCAAGGATTAAGGATCTAGATGAAGCTACAGATCTAGATTATGGACCTAGTTTATGGATCTAGACAAAGCTATGGATCTAGACTATGGATCTAAATGGCTTCTTGATTCTACTCCAGGTTCTATCTTCCTCAACCCTTGAGCCAATAGCCAGGGCAAAGATTATGGATCTAGATGAAAGCAACCTACACCTGGTCAGGAGATAAACTTTTGTTTAAAAAAAAGAAAAAGAAAAAGAAATGAAGGATGAACCTGAAGCAGCATGTGACAAATCTCCACGTGTCCCGATTCTGCAGCTGCATGAAGAGGTGTCCTTTTACTCTGGTGGTCCATTTTGAAGTTGGGATCGATCCCATCCACTGAGCAAAAAAATAATAATTAAGGGGGGAGGGGGGAGGGGAAGAGACAAAATCCATTTTCAACAGACCCCCAAGAAAGCCCCTTGTGACCCTGAGGGTTTCAGAGTTCCAACCGTTGTAAAATTAGGTCAAATGTGGGACGACCCACATAACAACCGGCACAATAGACGACCATAATTCCGAGCTCAATTGCAGTCGGATGTCAAGGACTGTCTCTACTTATGGCGAGAGAAGTTTTAAGAGGAGAAGGGAGGGAAAGGGCTGATGGGTCCCCTGGTTGCTATTCAATTTCAATTTGCAGCAGCCCCACCAGGATGGTCAATGAGGAGGGAAGTAGGGCCACAGGTACGCTATGTGAACAGCTAGCTCTCTTCAAATCCCTTTCTCTCCAATCTCTTTCTCTCACTGCGAGCCTAGTGTGAGGTTTAGGAGCCAGTCAGCCATGGGACCATCTCTCCTACAGGAATTTTAGCGCTCGTTATAAAATTAGACCCACGAGATGAAAACTCCTGCCCTCTTTCTTCTCTCTCTAATCTGCTTGAGTTTGGTGCCTCAACAAGGCAATAGGAGAACAAAACCACAAAGACGAAGGGGTCCTTCTCCACCATGTCCAACCTCATCAACAGGACAGGGTGAGAAATGTCCTACAGAGCTGTGTCACTCAGTGGGAAGCCAAGATGGTTTGGCATCCTCAACCGCTAACCACTTCTCACTATCCCCCTTCCCCGAGTTTCAGTGTAAGGAACGTTCATTTGAGAAGGGAGGAACATAACCTTGGATTGGAGAATTCTTGTTGTCCTGTAGCCACAAGGAAGAGCTTCAATGAAGTTTACGGTTGACGGGCTCTGGTTTCAGACAGTCCTTGGCTCAGATGTTCTCTTGCCAAGATTAGATTGTCTTCTAAGCTACCGTTCCTGACAAATGGTTGTCCAACCTCTTCTTGAAAGCCTCCAGTGATGGAGCGCCCACAACTTCTGGAGGCAAACTGTCCCACTAATCGTTCTCATTCTTAGGAAAGTTCTAGGTTGGATCTTGACCACACTACAGCAGTCTGAAGATCCCATCCCTCAAATCAAGAATCTCTACGAGTTGCAATGTCTGTTGTAAAATGTGTGTGTGTGTGTGTGGGAGGAATTTTACTTACCCAACATAAGGAGGACCTTCTGAAGCTCCCCTTGCCTGGCCGAGAAGTACAGCTGTTTCGAGTGAAATCTTAATTTCTTGGGCCTGTGAAAGCAGAGGAACAATTAATTTCAAGTGGAAACAGGGGATTCTGTGATTTCCTTCCCAAATAATTTCACTTGGATCCCCACCAAGAAAACATTGATATTTGGCTAGCTTAGCTAGATGGGTCAACTTGATCAAGGCAGTCTAGAGAACGAGCCAACGCAGGAGATCCTGACCTTCTGTGATGCAAGTAAAACTAGAGTTTACGGTCCTGACAACAGAACCAACTTGTAGTTGCTCTTACTTTTCTGAATCCAGGGCAATCAAGGCGCTCTCTAATGTTTCTTTAATAGGCCCTTGGGATAAACCAGTCGGAGGCGGCTTAGGAAACAGCGACGTCCCAGCCAAGTCAAACACCTCGGTGGACAAGTTCTCACTTCTCACTTCTTCAGGTTGCTGGGTTGCAGGCCCACTGAAACTGAACCCAAGAGAACAAAATCCCAAAGTCAACCGACGCACGTCTTTTTTTGCTAAGCGAAGCAGTCCCTAACTGGGAAATCATGGGACTGCAATTCTCCTTTCCAACTGGAAAGAGACAAGACTACCCAGTTTCACACTTTCAATTTTTGTTTGGCCTCCTCATCAGACTTCCGCCCTTCGGGAAGCTTGAATGCCCCCTTACTGTCTTCTTCTACACATCATACGGGCAAGCCTGAGGCCACAGGTACACTATGCGAACAGCTCGATCTCTTCAAATCCCTTTCTCTCCAATCTTTCCCTCTGCCAGCCGGGGTGGGGAAACAAAAGCAAACAATGTCTGTAGGCCAACTTTCCATTCCAGCCGCCAGGGCAATTGCACTGCTTTCGATGCGTAGAAAAACAAACAGCTTACTCTCTTGAAATCCCTTTCCCATTTCTCTGTTCTGCATATGGAGGGGAAGGAATCAGACAAAGGACAGGTTGCCTACAAAAGTCGCATCCTTCACCCCATGCAGACATAGTGGAGACTTAAGAGATTTCAAGATAACACTGTAAGCTGTTTGCGTAGAGTATCTGCAGCTCCCGGTCCCAGATTTCCCAACGCAATCCCGTTGCTTTTGATGTGCAGAAGAACAAACAGGTTATTTTCTTGCAATCCCTTTCTCTCCAATCAATCTGCTCTGCAAGGGAGGGAAGGAAGGAAGCGAGGGAGGAAGGAAGAGGAAGATCAAACAAGTGGAGAAACCTGCGACTTACCTTCCAGTGGTTGTGTCAGCCTTTCCTTCTAAAGCCCCTGGTTTCTTCTGCTCCAAGGTCAGCAACAAGGTGGAGGTGGTGTCCGCCTTGGCCACCGTGACCTCTTTCGCCTTGGAGGCCTCCTCCCCACAGTGGGGGCAGTAGCTCATGCCTTTGACGTGAGAAGTGCAGTCCTTGTGGAACCGGTGAGAGATGCCGCTTTCCGGCTGGCACTCCATGAAAGCGCCCTGGAAGGAATTGCAAAGGCCCAAAAAACCAAATAAATAAATGCAGGTAGTCCTTGAATAACAACCAACGTTTTGTTGCTAAGCGAGACTTTTGTTATGTGAGTTTTGCCTCACTTTTACGACTTTTCTTGCCATGGCTATTAAGTTAGTCCCATGGATCTGGCTTTCCCATTGGACTTGGCTGGTCAGAAGGATGCCAAAGGGAGATCACGCGTGACTGTATTAAACACCAGTCAGTGGCCAAGCGGCTGAATTTCCGATCACGTGACCGCAGGGGACACCACACCGTTCAGCGTGGAAAAAAATTTATCCCAAGTCGCTTTTCGTCTCAAATTAGGGACTGGGGAGGGAGAGAGAGGGAAAGATGGGAGGACTGGCATGATTCGGGGGGGGGGGGGGGGGGGAAAAAGGAACAGGCAACTTTAGCCTGACTCGCTCATGGCTGTGTCAGTGTAGATATATCCATGAACTGGAATAGGCTTAGCAACAAAGTTAGCCAATGGGGGCTGTTTGCTGATTCAGACATCAAGGAGCCTGGGCGTGGCTTAGCTTAACTGCTTTTATATCCTGGAGTTCCTTTTTCTGAGCTCTACTGCTCTGAAACTGAAAGTGAAACTATTCTCTTCGCTGCTTGTATTTTCTTACCCAGGTTGGGAAAAACCTGCTTTCGGGTATTGTACACTTACTTCACGTGTTATATTATATACAAAGAAAAGTTTCTTATGTATAATGGAATCCTGCTAAATCGGTTACTTGTGCGTGCTTCTGAATGCCACTGCTGCTGAAAACTCTGATCGTTAGCGAAAAACTTCTAGGTCTCTAGTTCAACTGCCCACCCCGTGAAGGATCTGCAATGCAGGAAGGCTTTTCGCTAACAGATGGTGATCCAGATTTTGCTTAATCACCGGCCAGCGAGAAGCGGGGAGCCAAGAACTACCCAAGGACGCCAAATTGTGAGATAAGCTGCACCCGTAGGTGCTGTTTTTTCAGGAGGCAACCGGACTTCGGGTTTTTTTTAATCTTTTGAAGACATTTCGCTTCTCATCCAAAAAGCTTTTTCAGCTGTGACCGGACGATGGGGGGGAAATGGTTGAATTTATATTCCTTGCAGAAAGCTGGTCATTTGCATCCTTTTCGAGGGTCCTTGAGCCACTTGGAGGTTTATCTCAGGATCACAGTTCCTGCAGTCTGCTATTTTTTTTGCCCTCTCTGGAAATCCATCCCTACACCCAACCCCGTTCTCCATCCAAAGGTCTTCATCCCCAAATTGTACAGCTAAAAAAAAGTCTGCAGAGATTGTCCGTCATCCAGGTCATGTTTGTCCCAAAGACGGGGTGTTGTTTGTTTGTTTTTCTTCCAGAGCTGAAGAAGCTTCTTGGATGAGAAGCAAAACCGCTTCGAAAGGAAAACAAAAAAACTAAAAAGGAAGTCCTTTTGCCTCCTGAAAAAAAAAGAAAAAGAAAAAAAGCACCTTTGGGGACAGCCGCGATCTGGATGACAGGGAAGCTCCACAGGCGTTTAGATAAGCTACACCTTTCTGTTTCTGGAGGATCTCTTTCTCCCTTTGCACAACCGCACTCCATAAACCAGGACGGAGGAGAAAGGGGGAAGAGGGAGGAAGCCGTAGAAAAATGCTGGGGAGCAGCTGCATGTGGGGAGGGGAGGTGGGGAGCTTCAAGACCGAAGCATGGAGGGACTGGAGGAAGCCGGGTTTTATGCCTGCCAACCTCACCATCACAGCCACAAAACAATCCGCCAACTTTGAGTGCTGGGGTTTGCTGTCTCTTATGAGCCGAGGCCCCTTCTGGTTTTTACTCCAGAGCTCTGCTGTGAAGTCTTCTTGCATTTAAAAGGAAGCAAGATTTGGCACCCGGTGCCCCAAAAACTTTTTGAGTTTAGTGTGTTGGCGCCAACAGATGGGCTTTCTCTCCGGGGAGAACTGTAGAACACATCAAAAATAACTTTGCAAAACTCTCAGCGTATACAGTAAAAGAAGAGCCGAGCTAAGCCATGAGCCGAGTTAAGCATGGGTTGGATGTTGGGGTGCAGGAGATGCTCAGAAGTGGAGTGGGTGGATGTCCACCTATTCTCCTAAGCATCAGAAGGTAGGTAGGACAAGAAGCCATGGATGGAAACGCCATCAAGGAGAGGACCAACTTAGAACTAAAAGAGAAATTACCAAGACAGGGAGAACAATTAACCAGTGGGACGACTTCCATCCAGAAATTGTTTAGGCGTTGCAATTTTTATTTTTTGGCTATGAATTGCCAAACTGCCCGGCAACAAAGCGGGCAAAAATCAGCCCTAGGGAAAGAAATTTAGAAATTCAAGCCAGGAAGGAGAAAGTAATGTAATGTTGGTCAGCGTGGGAAAGCCCAAAGCAGAACTGAAAGAACTTTGAGCCTGGCTCAACTATGCTCCTTTATCAAACCAACCCCAGGGATGCAGCTAATTCGAGACGCTCGGTTTAACAATCTTAACTTCTTCCAAAGTGTCATTTCAGATCCAGGAAACCCCAATGTCTGGGCCGTGAGCTGTTTGCAACAAGGCTGTGAAAACGGTGGGTGAGTGCATGTGGATCCTTCCCCTGCCCCTTGCGCCAGCAACGGGCGAGTACGCCTATGCCGGCCGCTCGCGCGGAACCATCCTCTCCCCGTCGGCCAGAAAACTTGGGACACAGATCCTTTAGATACATATGCATGTCTGTTTGTGAAAAGTTCAATCACGATTGCTCCCACTCTATTCTCAGTCTGTCCTGGGCAGCCTCTCGCTTTGCTCGGTTGATGCTGTGCGCACATGCGTCAACTCTCCCGGAATCCCAAAGGTGCTTTTTTCAAAAGGCAACTGGATTTTTCTCAGTTTTGATAAAGGAGAATGTTTGTAGCTCGGGGTTGAAAAATGAGAGGTCCTTTGGCGCTCTCTGAGCTAGGTGGATGGGTTTTCCCCGCAGACGTTTCACGACCCATCTAGGTAACATCATCAGTGGTAGACGGGAGCGGGCTTTGTGGAGAACGGGGTGAAGAGGAGGAGAAGGACGAGGAGAAGGACGAGTGTAAGGTCCCTGGTGCTCACTCAGCTTGCTTTCTTGCAAATGTTCCATGACCCAAACTAGGTTTCATGACCCGAACTAGGTAATATGATTAATCCTAGTTTGCAAGAAAACAACCAAGCTTAGAAAGCATCCTCATTTCTTGGGTTGTTTGTTTTTTTTCCCTTGAAAATTTCACCTCTTGTCCAAGAAGCAAAACATTTTCAAGGGAAGCCAAGAAAGTCCAGTTGCCTTTGGGGAAAGCACCTTTGGGACAACCATGACCTGTATGACAGAGAACCTCCTGGTCATTGTCTTTGACTGTAACAGTGTGTTGACTTGACTTGACTTGACTTGACTTGACTAGACTAGACTAGAGAATTTCCAGAGACATTCTCCTAGAATGGGAAAACAAACCAGACCTACAGTCTGGCCATCCTAATACTAAGGAGTATCACGTCACGGCTGAGAGAAAAGAACATATTTTTAAAGGGAGGAAATAAAAGACACAATCAGGAAGAGAAACAGCCCCAAATTTTGTTTTCAAGAGTCAAACAGAAAGAGTCAAGTTTTTAATTCCTGTGGGATTCCCTGAGCTGCTGAAGCTTTGAAAGCCCAACTCTTCCTGCATTGTCACGGATCAATCTGTGCCAACGACGCGCCTGTTTATTCCCCCCTTTGGCGCGTCCCTACTCGAGAATCCAAGGTTTTGTCTTGGCTCTCTTTTTCCTTAGCCAAATTGTTGGGTTTTAAAGGAAGGGGGGGTGGCACCATCCTTCAGGACAGCTTATCCTGCAGAATTATCATCCTCTTCCAGTAAGGAAGGGCTGAAGGATCTTATTTTAAGGAAAAAATAAAGACTTGCTTCCATGGTGCTTGGGCCACCAGGATATCGAAGCCAGCATCTGCTCGGCCTGCCTAAATTCCAGGAATGTATTTTTTTTAAATCATTATTCTTATTTTATCTGTTGCCTCAAATAAAGAGGGTGGGAAAGAGGCAAGGGTGTTTTTGTCCCTGGCCGTCCAGCCTCCCTTACGATGCTTACCGCCACGCAAAAGAAGCCGCAGCCAGGACAGCATTGATGTTTCACCATCCTCCCTCTGTGATCCTCGCACAACACCAAAAGCTGGACTTTGTTCGAGGCGCGCATCAGCTCGTATTTCAGCACGCGGTTGGTGCATCGGTTCAGCTGAGGTGGGGTGGGATGGGGAGAGGAGAGGGAGGGAGGGAGGGAAAAGAGATTTCTGGCTATAGCGCGCGCGCACGGACGTGAAAGAGAGAACCACGTGAATTCCTTCTCCCACGTTCTTGAGTGCCGGGAGGTGTTTTCACGCGGCTGGCGGGCTGCAAATCCCCCCCCCAGTCAATTTGATAACCAAAGAGCGATGCGTTTGGTCCATGGATGCCACAGCTCTGCCTTTCCCTTGGCTATCTGATGGAACAGAGAGCCTCATAAAGAGTAACTTAGCCTCATTTAAGTTTTCGCTGAGATTTCATATCAAAATTTTGGTTGGCTTTGTTTGAGAAAAACCTTCCTTCCTTCCTTTCCTTCCTGTTTCTCTTCCCTCCATTTTCTTCCTTCCTTTTTTCATTTCTCTCCATTTCTTTCTTTCCTTCCTTTCTTTCCTTCCCTCCACTTTCTTTCCTTCCTGTTTCTCTTCCCTCCATTTCCTTCCTTCATTTCTCTCCATTCCTTTCCTTCCTTCCTTCCCCTTCCTGTTTCTCTTCCCTCCATTTCCTTCCTTCCTTTTTCATTTCTCTCCATTTCTTTCTTTGCTTCCTTCCCTTTCCTTCCCTCCGCTTTTTTCCTTCCTATTTCTCCTCCCTCCATTTCCTTCCTTTTTTCATTTCCCTCCATTTCCTTCCTTCCTTCTCTCCACTTTCTTTCCTTCCTGTTTCTCTTCCCTTCATTTTCTTCCTTCCTTTTTCATTTCTCTTTATCTCGTTATCTTTTTCTTTCTTTCTCTTCTCTCCCTTCCTTCATTCATTACTTCCTTCCTTCCCTCTTTCCCTGTATGTGAACCCAGTGCATCTACCAGGAGTTTCTCGGCGATGTATAACTCCCTCGCCATCACATCTTGCCCACTCTCAAAACCACTCATCAGAAGACAAACAAGAACTTCAAAAAGTTACAATGGACCTCATTTAACCTACAATCAGAAGGGAAGGCTTTGGGAAGCTCAGGATCGGCTCGGTTATTATCTAACAGTTAACCCTACTCCTAGTCCCAGCATAGGAGCTTAAGGGTTGGAAGCAGAGGCTCAGAGGCCTAATGAAGGTGTCTGTAGGAGTCCCAATGGTGCTTTTTCAAGAGGCAACTGGACTTTCTGGCAAACCATGATCTGGATGACTGAGAATCTCCATAGGCGTGTCTGTAGGAGATAACCAGGCTGAAGGAGGAGTCAAGAATGTCATCAGTCTCAAGTCTCTTTGTGCCCACCTCTGAGCCCAACCCACCTTGAGTTCTGTTGATTCTTCTCTACCTCCCATTTGCTTTGATCATCACTAGTTCAGATTCTTATAGAGAGGGTCAGCAAGCAGTAAACCTCTCTTCGTTTGAACCACTCCCGATTTCCTGAACTCGTCCATCTCCTTAAGATACGCCAGTGAACCAAACAGCCCACAAGTAGCAGCTGAAGAGAGGTGACCAGAAGGGACCTTACCTCCTTATCCACACTCTCCGTGGCCATGCACTGGTTGTTGGCTAGCGTGGTGATCTCCCGGCTCTTAGGCGTTTCCATCCGGCAGCTGCAGAGAGGCACTTCTTGAAGACTGTCCATTTCCATCGTTCCATCGGGACCATTATAAAGACATTCAGGATAAAGAAGAAGAAGAAGAAGAAGAAGGAAAAAAAAAACTGTTTCCATCGCTCCGGGAGCAATAGAAAGACCCTCAGGAGAAAAGAGAACTACACAAGAGATTCCTACAGAAGACAGGGCAGGCTATTCCACACACACACACACACACACACACACACCCAAGGGTCTTAGGACAGGATCGACCTATTCTCCAAAGCTCCTGAAGGCAGGAGAAGAAGCAACGGATGGAAACGAATCAAGGAGAGAAGCAAGCCAGATACAAGGAGAATCTCCTCCGTTCGAACAATTAATCGGTAGAATGGCTTGCCTCCAGAAGTTCTGACTGCTCCATCGCTGGAGGCTTTCCAGAAGAGATTGGACAACCATCTGCCTGAAACGGTAGACGGCGTCCCCTTAAAGCAAGAGGTTGGACTAGAAGAACTCCAAGGTCCAAGAATAACGACGCTGTTATTCTCTGGAACGTCATGTCCCCGGTTAAGGACGAAGACTGAAGGACAGGGCGGAAAGGGTGGCCTTATTTGAGGAACGATGGGGTTGTGGGACATCCGTGCTGCAGGCCAGAAGAACAGTTTCAGAGAAGAAAGGAAGGACGTTTGGACGGCACCCTGTGGATTCTTTATTGTTAAGAGATGTCCATTTGCTTTATATTCTGTGAGGTTCCTATTTAGTTCTGCTGTCTCCCAGCAGTTCGGAGATTGGAAGACTTGTTGGCCGACATATTCCAGCAATCCAAGGTTGAGGGATGTTGCTTCAGGGTGCCTCGATTGGATCTACACATCTGCAGCCTTCCAGAGGGAGAGGCGCCACGCAATCTTTGGATTTCAGCCCAGCTATCGGAGCTACATACGGGGTGTTTGGCTGCCCACGGTTCCCCTCAGGCTACTCGGAAACCCTGGGTGCTGCTCAGAACGGCTAAAACTAATCTACTCTTTCCCCAGGGCTGGTTCTCGGCAGCTGCTGCTGCTGCTGCTTGAAATCCGACGCTCTCCACCACACGGGTGATTGCCACGTTTTCTCAAACTCGATGCACTTTCTCCGTCTTGCCAAAGCTTCTCTTAACAAGTGGGGAAGGAGAGAAGAGGAAAAATACCTTCCCGCCAATTCAAACAAGAATCAAGACCGCGGTGGGCTCTGAAGGAACCTGCCAGTAGGGCAGACCATGTCTCCAGAATGATCAGAAGCTATACCACCTCTGGAAATAAGTAGCTGTTGGAAGAATACAGTAGAGTAGAATATGGAATAGCGTAGAGTAAGTAGAATATGGAACAGAGTAGAATAGAGTAGAATATGGAATAGAGTAGAATATAATATGGAATAGAGTAGAGTAGAGTAAGTAGAATATGGAATAGAGTAGAGTAGAATGGAATAGAATGTACAGTAGAATAGAATATGGAGTAGAGTAGAGTAGAGTAGAGTAGAGTAG
>JAEANM010010594.1:0-15717 GCA_017656035.1 Myanophis thanlyinensis
AATAAATAAATGTCTGGTATATCATTAATAGCAGAGTTAAAGAGTTAATGACATACATTTACACACTGAATGCATGAGTTTAGCTGTTACAGATCTATAAGAATTAGAAATTGAATGTTCCTATTTGTGTCATTTTCAACATGAACTCAATTCAGTTGATTGAATTAATGTTATGATCCTATGACTAGTGTCCAGACACAAAAGTAAAATATACAACACATGTTTTTTTATGTTTCTCAAGTTTTAATAGCAAAATCCTAATAGAAGCACAAACACTGGATCAATTAAAATGGATTCTTTCATCAACATCTGAAAAAGATGTTAGCAGGAGTTTTGAAAAAACCTTCAGAACTTACTCTAATATTTGACTTAGTACCTATTTTCTTCAGCTAGACCCATGAATGTTATATTTTGCCTCAGTTTACTATATCCACTGAGAATTAGGAGAATTCATAAGCCAAGACACCATTTATACAGATACGTTTTTCAAATATCTGATGACATACTTCTTCATAAATTGCTGCATTAATTTATTGGTTTTAGGAAGCAGTAGTATGGCAGAGCAGTATAAGTAAATATTAGGGCTATGTCAATGCTTTAAAAGAGATCTTTTGTATTGCATGTATAACATATATGAGGTACCTCTCTTATTATTGAAATAGTCAAATCTTTTTTCTGGATTCACATTGCTACTTCTTGAATGTATAAAGCAACCAAATAAGCCTAAAAATATGTGGCTATTTTGACAATTTGCATTTCTTTAAAACTTTTTCATAGTCTAATATATACAGATTGAATATATTCACACTCTGCTTCTTAGACTCTTGAATTTATTTTAGTAGTTTAAAATGCGTAAGGGTATGTACTAAACTGCAGATAGAGTTAATGCTTCATAACCATAATGAGAGCTCTAGAAATCGCTCAAACCACTTAATCTCAGTCTAGGAATACTCAATTTGGTAGTATGAACCAGATTCCAATATCTGTAAGAGAACCCTAACCCTAACTCTGACCCTTCTGGAAAGATTTTTTTTAATATGGTTGTTTGTTTGTTTTATTTTTAGTTGAGAAAGTGGCTAAAGTTCAACTGCCTTGATGCAGGCAGCATTCTTTTTAACTTCTTCAAAGTATCCAACTGTGCATAATATTTCTTAAAGATAGGTGCACAACTTGACCTCTAAAAGTACACTGAACTGCAGCCCTCTGCAGCTCCAGCCAATATGGATTTGTGCTGGGAATTGTGATTTGATTTGGGGTGTGTAGGGTGGAGCCAGGATGGCAAAGGAAAATCAGCTCTTCAGCCAAACACCTCACAATTTTATATGTCAGGATAATAGTTAGGTTTCAGATTTATTTATTCACTTTTTAAGTCATTACTTTTTTATTTTTGTCCTGAGGTTATATTAATTGAATGTTTTAGTTTTTCAAGTTTTAATAATTTTGTTGAAGCAATAGAAGTGAAGGGACCAGGAATACCAGCATACCTAGTAGGCGTTAAGAACAGCAGTGTGACAAAGGCAATGTAAATGAGAATCAAAATATGCATATCCAAGCAACAGAGGAAGTTTGGAAGGTTCAGACTAAAGAGATTCCTGTAGTATCTGGGAAGGAAGATCTAATAAATGGAAAGTTGGTAGAAACAAATTGAAGAAGAACCAGTACTGATGAAAAATTTATAATCTAACTGTAATTCACCAGAATGCCATCACATACACTGACTCTGGATGATGGCAAGAACGTTTAGACAACAGTGATGCTATATTGTTATATTAAAAGAAATTATAGATTTCTCTCCACAATCTGATGGTTTCTGGATCTTAATAATCACTCCAATGTTAGGGCAGTGGTCCCCAACCTTTCCGACATGGAGGCCCAGGGGGAGGGCAAAGGGGATAGTTCTGTGTGAGCAATAGGCATGTGTGTGCATGCAGCTCTCTTTGTATAAGTGGGGGACACACACTCCCACTGCTTGCACAGCCCAGGGGTTGGGGAGCCCTATTTAGTGAATGAATTTAAGATTCCCATCACCCAATTGGATTGCAAAATAATCATCACAACATTTTTGTAAAATGATACATCTAGTGTTTACAAAATGGAGGACCAAGATTTCAGGAATCATGGAGATCTTTGAATATGATACAGAGCCCACAGGAGACATATGTTCTGCTCAGAATAAATTGAAAATTTCTTCAGACTATGCAGGCTTGGACTTTACCCTGAACTAGAAAACAGCCCTACTATAATGTCTTAGTATTCCGATGCATCCAATAGAAAGTATTTTTAGGATTGTTTGTGATTACATGATCATATGGAATGGTAATATTAGTTTGGTTGAAATACTTATAGTATGCGATTTGCTGCCCTAGTGTAGATTTTTGGATTTGTTATATTTTCTGCACATAAACAATTAAAGAAGAATGAGAAAAATTCTAGGGCAAAGGGGTTATTAGAGAAGATACAGTAGTTAATTTTGGAAGAGACAACACAACCTATTTACCATATAGTATGATGTGGAAATTCAGGTTCTAAGTAGAAGGTATCAAGTATACCCTGAGAAATGTTACTGAGGATTAAAGGATATAATGGGAGTACATAGAAAAAGGAAGGAATTGTTGTGAGCTTGGATTTGGGCAGCCATCAAATTGTGCTACTTCAGATTATATCTTTGTAATGGAACAACCCCAAAGATACAGATATCTTGTGCGTTGCCCAGAATTTATCCAAGGCAGAATGAGCTGTAAATATGAAAACAAGCTCAATTTGTCTTCTTATTATGTATGAATAAATAAAACTGTTACTACTATTAGTAGTAAATTACTATTAGAGCTACAATTTAATTTGAACTTTACCATGTTTGGTTATCATTTAAACTCAAATAGCACAGTATCAAATAAAAAAGCTGTAACTCAGGAAAAGCTGTAACACATTTGGATATCTTTAGCAGCTTTTGGAGAAACTGAATTGCAGTTCTGGAAATTTCCAAGGTCTTAATGTATATATAGGCAGAAGGTACTAATTCTTCCAGATATTTAACAGTTGCGCTATTCAACTGGTTTGCTAAATGGAATGCCAGACAGTCAGCCAGTCTTCATCATAAGCAAACAACATCCGTTATAGTTATAAGGAGGGCAGGAAACAGGGAGGGTGACTGAAAGTATTTGGTGTGCAATCCAGCTTTATTAAAGATCTCATCCAATCTTCACATTTGAATTTGTGGGTAGCTTTTTAATATGAACACACTATTGGGAAATATTATAAAAGAATCCACACAGCTTGTCCAAAAATATTGTTGAGATGTTTTAACCAGAATTAAGAATTTAACTCGGGAATACTCTTTTGTGAATTAGAATGTAGTGTTACTATTATGTTTTTAATTTTTTTATAGATTAAAAAATTCATCAGACACGATGTGCATTTAATACATTTTCCTTTTTCAGACCATTGGGCGAAACGGCTGACAAAAATGTGTAGGGATGGATAAAATAAAGTTTGCCTTCATATGTGCTCCTGGTCTAGAAAGGAAAACTTGGCCCAATGAACTGTACTCTAATAATTGTATGGAAAAAATCTTTTACAAAGTTTCACCTTGTGAATAAGAGCATATGACAGATCCACAAAGAATGCAGGAAGGACAGGCAACAGACAAATCCTAGTCCCATTATTGCATGGCTATCTGGCCGCTCTTAATATGCTACTATTCTTTATTTCCAATTCTTTGATCCTAGAATGGGAAATACATTTTGAAAATTCAAAATAAAAAGAGGGAGGAAAGCTGGCTGGGTTTATATTCCTATAAAACTTGTATATGAAGAATCCACGGGCCTTGGGGAGATTTTTGCTCAGAAGAAAAGGTAGTTTCAGAAGTGCTGATCTTCAGACTACTTAGCTAGCACAAAGCTCATTAATACCAAAAGGCATTTAATAAGAAAAAGTGATGTGAGACATGAAAAGCTTTAACTATAGTTTGATGAAAGCAATATAGGGCATAGCCTGATGTACATATATTATTTTGGAAATAATAAAACAAATTTACCATTACATGCCTCTTTCTAAAAGAGATAGTGATAGATGCTTGTCGCTTATAACCCGGGAGTCATACTATTCCATTATGTGCTCCCTATATTTCAGTGTCAGCATTATCCAGTTTCTTGGCTCTGTTGGATTGAAAATGTGCTTCAAGGCGTGATTTTGACTTATTAATAGGGTTGCCAGTTGTTTTGTATATTGACAAATGGAACAACTGGATAACAAGGATAAATTCAAAAAGCTAAGCATTTATTCTGCTTGGAGAAAAGCCCAGACCTTTTTCAGGTGAAAATGATAGAAATTCTTCCTCTTTTTTTAGATGACAGTTACATGTAGCATAATCACAAAGTGGCAGGAAATTGTCTCAACTTTATGGCAGTTCCTTTGTTTGCAATAATCTGTGTTATAGAGATGGTCGGGGGAGCAGCTTGACAAGATCACTAACTAAGCTGATATGGAAAAATCTCTACAGTATATACATATATGCCCTCCAGGCTTTAACAAACAGGCAGTGATTACAGTATGTGTAAAACATGTTACTGCAGTCCCAGAGGTGCTGTTTCTAGAGGCAACTGGACTTTCTGGTTTTTCTCTGAAGACGTTTAGCTTCTCATCCAAGAAGCTTCTTCAGCTCTGATTACTGCAGTCTATTCTTGGCAATCATTTATGTTACACGTCAGACTTCACAAAGGATTTATTTCCATACACTTAATTATATTGGGTATTGGTCAACTCAGCCTTTCCTGCTTTATGGCTTTATCTTCTGACTTGAGAATGCAGTCAGTGTAGGCATATGACATTTTGAGCATAAAGTACCTCTGTTTTTTCTTGTGACATTTCTGCTTTCATTTAATAAACATGTGATACATAATGTGTAATAAACTCAGCATCAGCTGACCTTTGAAAATTGATCTCTGACATATTCAGCTCATTTTATTAGCATTTGACTAAATGGTCATGTGCATAGTACTGATCTCTGTGGTTATCAACATGATGATTTAAATTTAACATGTATTAATGAATACTAAAATTTACTAGTTAGCACAATTCATCCACCAATCCCTGTCAACAGCTCTTAAATGATATAGTTATTGCACAATCAGCAAATAGTTTTAAAAATATCACACTTATGTCTTCCTTTACTCCTTTCAAACAATACATACATGAAAACTGACCAAAGAATAATATTTCTCACAAATAATGGTTATCTAGCTATTTTAGTGTATATTTTTATTTGATTAATCCTCCTTGTTGCTCTTGATTAGTATTCTCCATATGCAAATATGATGGTATCAATGTATATCATGGAATGTTGTAGATGGTTGTAACTTCCTTTGATTTCTTCTATACAAAAAAGTTTATAATAATACAATTTGCTTTGTTACAATTTTCATTATTCCAGATTTTGCCTCCTTACTCTCCAATTCAACAGTGATAGAGTATATCACTGACACTGAAATTTTGGGGGCCATTTTCCCCCCAGAATTTTAAGAACAGGAATGGAAATTGAAGGTAGTATTCCAATCCCATTTTTGGTTAATAATGTGCAATCAAGTTGATATCAAGTCTGAGAGACCACATAGATTGATTTTCTTCATGACAATTTGTACGTAAGCTGGTCTTCCAGATCTTCAAATAGTGCTCTCATCACCACTATAATTCAGTTGAACAACATAGGAGAACAAATAATATGCCTCAGAGTACATAATTCTAGTGTTGAGCTTTGTCTTTTTCTCTTCTCTTGTTTTGCCAAAAAATTCCTAAGACCAGGCTGAGCTTGGGCTTCAGTTCAGTCACAGGACTTTTACAATTACTTCTTTCTCTGCTTAGTCATCAGTCTTTCTGAGATGTCCTATTGTGCTGTAGTGTGAGAGTACATTAATAATATCCTATGAGGAAATGTCTGGTCTTTCCTCCAACCTCAGTGTCACTGTCAAAATTCTAAGGATTGTGCCCCAAAAGGATCAAAGGGCTGACTGTCAAACCTTTCTACTTATTGAGTTGCTCTTAACTATTTTAAGACCTGAATATTACTAAAAAAAATTGAGCAATTTTAGAGGAGGCATGCCCAAAGCTGTGAAAGGACATTCTGCATGTGCTAAACTGAAGTAACTGTGAAACATTCTGCCTATCAACATGCCTATCCAAGTGGAATTTGGTGCATTGAGGAGTCTCAAATTAAATCATTCCAGTGATTGCAGCAGCAGTGCTTCTATAAATAGTGCTAATTAGATTGCTCTAATTTTTACAGTTTGGTTAAAAAGATTGTACTATTTGTGATAGTTGAGGATTACAATGGGCAAATCAGACTATGAGTAAATTAAGAGTCAATTTCTATTTAGCACATGTTGCAAGCATATCTGCCTATCCGAACACTTTCACCAGATTATAGCTGATAGAAGGGAAGTGTGTGGGTGCATTTGGTTAGGAGCAAGTGTGCATATTTGGTTGGGCCTTTTAAATGTGTGGGTGTACATTTAAGTCAAGAGCCTCGGTGGTGCAGTGGTTAGAGAGCAGTACTGCAGGCTACTTTTTCTGACTGTGGGCTGCCTGCAGTTTGGCAATTCAAATCCCATCACGCTCAAGGTTGACTCAGCTTTCCATTTTTCCGAGGTGGGTAAAATGAGGACACAAATTGTTGGGGGCAATATGCTGACTCTGTAAACCACTTAGAGAGGGCTGTAAAGCACTATAAAGCGGTATATAAGTCTAAGTACTATTGCTATATAGAGCAAGGTGTGAGTGTAAAAATATTCAGAGAATAAGGACAGAGAATGAAAGAATGAAGAAAGCCTAGGATTACAATTATTACAAAAGACATATTTTATTCTTCTTAAGCAGATCATAACTGGAATTTGAAACATGTATAAATACAAATATAAACCCCCTTTTTATATAAATTCTATATAGGAAGGATTTCAGGAGGGTTGTGGCTTAAATATGAGAGGTTAGGACAAATCCATCCAGCCTCCTTGCTTCAGCATAAAGATGGCCCACTGTGCATTTCTAGAAGATATGTCTGCATGCCACACAAATCTTACTGAAAGCTGAACCAGTTTGGTTTTAGATGATCCACCCGGCAAATAACATTTTGTCCTTACTCCAGATATTGTGCGAAGGCAGTGTAGGACCACTGCTGATGTTCACATGTTGAAGTGCATGGGTTAAGCAACCTCAAATAGTATGCGCTAGCAAACTCATGGCTGCAATTATGACCGCCACTTTCCTCTAGAAAAACCTTATTCAATTTAACCCTGTTCTGTTTTATTTGGGGGGGGGGGGGTTGCTCCTCAATCCTCTTTTGGCCAGGAGGGAAAACAGAATTCTAGCATCCAAATTCTTTTTTTTAAAAAATGTTTTAAAGAGGCTGATGATCCAGAGAGTACCAAGTCCTGAAAGTTCAATCAGTATCAATTTCATAGGAATAAATAAAGGAAAAATACAGAACCTTGGGCACATTTATTGGAGTGTTTTTCATGTAGTTGATAATTGTAGCAGGACTAGTTGAGGAAATTCACTGTTAATGGCCCTTAGAATTTTGTGTGTTAAAGCTGATTCCCTAATGGCTGTGAAATGGGAGCAGGACAAAATAGCTATGTGAATCACACCTTGGATTTTATGCACATACAAAAAAAAAAAAAGGGAAAAAAATCATACTGAAAAGCGCCCCCCCCTGCTAAAATATAAAAATAATACCAGGTAATGGTAGAGGGTGGAATTTATTTCATTAACTTCTATTACTTGTGTGTTCGTTTGATAAAGCATAACAATCACTCCCTTAAATACTTTAACATAAGGAAAGAATAAACATTGGAGGACGAACCACAAAGTAAGGCTATGCAATTATCTTTTTAAAAAGTGCCTAAATTAGCAATCTGGTATATCAATTTACATGTATTTCATTGTACATATCAATTGGATCATATTTTTAAAAAGCTGATCCATTTGCACAAACCTAATTTACGTATGAAAACATCAGAGAAAGGAAACAAACATCTGGTCTAATTTGCATATTTGACCCATCTTTCGTCCTAAGAAAATGATCCTCTGGCATCATTTGGAATTAAAAAGTCAAGTTACTTGCAAATTTATGAAGTTCTTTTGGTTCCATCAATACTTAGCACACAGCAGATTGGACTGGAATATTGTTAAAATATTTTACACGCTATCAGGATTTGAAGAGTTAGATAGAATATGCTAAACATTATGCTCACAGTTAAATTATGTCTCAGGATTTGTCTGAATATCATAATGATTTTCATATAGTAAGAAAAAAGTGTGCATAGTGAAGAATACAGAAATTTTTGAGTTATGTGATATTCAACCATTCCAGATGATGGCATGCATGATCAGAAAACTTGTAGAAACACTAAAACCATAATAATTGTGTTTTTTAAATTTCCAGCTGCATGCCATAGTATATTGTTGCAGCAATTTCTAGAATGAAGAGTAACATTTTTTAGTCAGAGAACACTGCAAAATGTAAGTGGGACTAGGCCAAATGGTAAGGCCAAGAAAAATATATTTTATTTTATTTACATTAAAATATATTTTAAACTAAGTATATTATTTTTATTTTTCTACCTGTTGTGTTGAACAATGTTCTTGTTTGCCATAATAAAAAATTAAATTTGTTACCAACTATTAAAGTGTTTTGGGAATTGCATCTAAGCCTGTCAAGAGCTACATGCAATATTGGGGCCCCTATAAGTCTGTGGATTTATAAGAAAAAATTACTCTTCAATTTGAAATATATAATGACTTAAAGTGGTGCCATGTTGCATTTGCAAATAATATTAATGAAATGCCAACTGTTAAAAAACAGAACTGCACTTGGAAATACTAGCAAGTCAGTTTTATTGTGGGTCACAAAAGCTTTTTGTTTTCCACATGCCTTCTAATAGATGCAGAATTATGACTTTCAGATGTAGGGAGGGTGATTCTGCCAATTCATTATAGTATGTTAGTTCAGTGATGTGTAAATACATTATTAGTTAATTCTTTTTTTTAAAGGTATCTCATTTCTTTTCACTACTTTTAAGAACTTTCATTCATAGAAATTAATAGGATTAAATAATTCCTACTAAGAAGAATTTAGTAAATTTCAGTGATCCTGTGTAAAGGATAAATAGTTTATATGTCATCTTGTGTATGGTTGTTTTCCTCCTATCAGATTATGCAAATACTATTTTCATAATAAAAATAAATCAAGTAAATTATCTTGGAATGGTAGGTCATGAGAAAATAAAAAATGGATTTTGTTTTTCTATTGCTAAGTCGATTTAGTTAAGCTTATAATTTTATGATATACATTATTATAACTAAAGTTAGGAAAATGTTATATTTATCTATTAATGGATGTAATGAAAAACTTGAGTGCAAAAGTATATCACTCTGTATATTATACCAAATTATTAACTTTGTTTAGTGGAAAGCAGTTATGTATAAACACAAGGTTAGACATTTCATTTTATCTTTATTGCAAAACATTAAGTGTAACATAACTGGATTGTGAAAACTATACCTCTGTTTATTAAAACAGGGCAAACCATTTGAGGAAACCACATCTTTTTGAAGAATTATGATGTGCACTGAGACTGTTTCCTACACCTCTGAACATGTGTTGTACATGCCCAGAAGGTCCTTCCAACAGAATTAGACAGACTACTGTTTATACATTTATTCGTATAAAACAGATGGATAAGCAAGTCAAACTTCTGATTTTCTGGTATATGCCTATATATTACCAATGAAAATAGAACACATTCATATTCAAGATTATTTATATGCTTTCTCTGTGTTTATATATTCTTTGCATGTAGAATAGAATAACAGAGTTGGAAGGGACCTTGGAGGTCTTTTAGTCCAACCCCTTGCTTAGGAACGAAACCCTACACCACTTCAGACAAATGGTTGTCCAATCTGTTCTTAAAAACGTCCAGTGTTGGATCATTCACAACTTCTGGAGGCAAGTTGTTCCACTGATTAATTGTTCTGTCAGAAAATTTCTCTTTAGTTCTAAGTTGCTTCTCTCTTTGATTAGTTTCCATCCATTGCTTCTTGTCCTACCCTTGGGTGCTTTGGAGAATAGATTGACTCCCTCTTCTTTATGGCAACCCGAGATATTGGAATACTGCTATCATGTCACCCCAGTCCTTCTTTTCATCAAACTAGACATACCCACTTCCAGCAACCGTTCTTTATATGTTTTAGCCTCCAGTTTCCTAATCGTCTTTGTTGCTCTTCTCTGCACTCTTTCTAGAGTCTCAACATTTTTTGAACATCGTGGTGACCAAAACTGGATAAAATGCAAGTGTGGCCTTACCAAGGCATTATAAAATGGTATTAACACTTCACGTGATCTTGATTCTATTCCTCTGTTTATGAAGCCTAGAATTGTGTTGGCTTTTTTGGTAGCTGCAGCACACTGTTGGCTCATATTTAAATGATTGTTTACTAAGACTCCAAGATCCCTCTCGCAGGTACTACTATTGAACACGCTACCACATATGCTATACCTGTACATTTGGTTTTTCTTGCCTAAATGTAGAACCTTTTTTCATCATTGAATTTCATTTTGTTAGATAGTGCCCAATGTTCAAGTCTGTCAAGGTCCTTCTATATCTTAAGCCTATCTTCTGGAGTGTTGGCTATTCCTGCTAGCTTGATATCATCTGCAAATTTGATGAGTTCCCCTTCTATCCCCTTATCCAAATCATTGATGAAGATGTTGAAGAGTACTGGGCCTAAAATAGAGCATTGGGGTACTCCACTGCATACTTCCCTCCATCTAGATGCAGGTCCATTGATGACTACACGTTGAATGCAGTTGATCAGACAGTTACAAATCCATTTGGTGGTGATGCAGTCTAACTCACATTTTTCTATTTTATCAAGTAGTAGGTTATGGTCTACTTTATCAAATGCCTTATTGAAGTCCAAGTAAATTATATCAACAGCAACCCTACAACAGAGAGCTCAGTTCCTGTGATAGAAAATATTATCAAGGGGACAAGGATCTTTCTGAGATTTTACAAGTCCCACCCGTTGAGGAACCAATCATGAGTCTTCCTCCCTAGTCTTAGGGAATGCAGCAGAGAGGCTTAGACCAGAGGACAAGCATGCGGAACTAGTGCTCCATACAGCCTTTCAGACTGCAGCCTGGGTGGTTCGGGCAGCCTCAGCTGTCACCTTTTTTTAATAGAACCACAGTGCTCTGGCTCTGCCAGATGCAGGATAGACTGCCACCAGGCAATGCCAGGCTCCAGCAGGATCTCAATAAAGTGTTAGCTTCCGCAGATGGTACTCTCGACACTGTGAGATTTGCCTCTAGGACCATGGCGTCAACAGTCACCTCCCACTGCCTCTTGTGGCTTTGCCATTGGTAAGCCAATATGAGGGCAAAATGGAGGATTGCATCAGGAGCCTTTCATGGCAGCAGACTCTTTGGGAAGGTACTTGATCCACTTCTAGTGGAAAATAGGGATAAGAAAAAAAGTATTTCCTCAATGCCAGATCTCAGATCTCAATGCCATGATGTTTTAATTACGATAAACAGTGTAGCCTCTAAGGCTCATATTAACTGGCAAGGGGGCACCCACTTGAGGTTCCTCATGAGGGAGGCACAACAGCTATGCCTCTGGGCAGAAAAGCACTTATCTTCCCTCAAGGTACAACATATATCAGGAACGGCGAATGTTCAAGCCGACTGGTTGAGTACACCAGGTGGATCACGCGGAGTGGCAGCTGCACATGTATCTCTTCAAAGAAATTACAATGAGATTCAACACTCCGGTGATTGACTTATTAGCATCCCCCCCGAATAACTAGTTACCAAGGTTTTTTAGTTGGTTTCATACACAGGATTCAGAGGGGATGGACGCCCTAGATAGTGAATGGCCTCTAAGCTTGTTATATACCTTTCTCCCTCTTCCTCTTATTCCAGGAGTTATCAGACAAACCCTACAACAGAGAGCAGAAATCCTGCTGGTGGCCCCGTACTGGCCCAGGAGATCTTGATCTGCAGGTCTAGTAGATTTGTCCACTTCCAGGCCCTGGAAGATCCCTAAGAACAAACTTGTGCTCCAGCAGGGCAATCCATTGTATCCAGATCCAGTTGAGTGGTTGCAACTGGCCATCTGGAGATTGAGCAGCAAAACCTGACGCTCAATAACTTCTCCAACAAGGTCATCTGGACTATTCAGGCATCATGACAGCCATCTACCACTCAGATTTATGAGGTCACATGGAAGATCTTCTGTCTCTGGTGCAAGAAATCACAGACGGATCCTCTTTGTGTCTCCATTGCTCAGGTCCTAGAATTCATATAAGACAGCCTAGACCAGGGTCTTAGACAAGTGGTGGCTATTTCAACAGTTTTAAAATGTGGAACCCTAGAGTCATTGACTCAGCATCCCACCATCCGCTCCTTTCTTCGAGGGGCTTTTAACCTCAGACCACAAACAATCCACAGATTCCCCACATGGGACTTGCCCAGGGTATTAAGGGCCCTTACCATGGCTCCGTTCAAACCACTCCGAGAAGCCAGCTTATGCCTTCTGTCACTGAAAGTATCCTTTTTAGTGGCAATAACGGCTGCCAGATGCAGAACTGGCCACCTTGTTGGTCAGGAAAGACCTATGCATGTTTCATTCCAACAAAGTCATGTTAATATTGGATCCTTCCTTTCTCCCAAAGGTTAACACATCGTTTCATAGGGCCCAGGAACTGATCCTACCGGATTTTTGTCCATGGCCAACACCTGAGAAAGAGAAGTTATGGCACACGCTTGACGTTTGCAGAGCCCTTAAAGTATATATAAAACAAATAGCTTCATTCAGAAAGTCTGAATCCCTGTTTGTAGTCTTCCTCCCTGGAGCATTAGGCACCAGGGTCACATCAACCACGATAGGCCATTGGATTAGGGCTTGTTTAGCTAGCGCCTATCAGGCCCAACAGTTGCAGGTGCTATCCCGCCTAATGGCGCATTCCACAAGCAGTGCAGCCACTACGGCAGCTTGGTCGACACAAGCGACCATTGAGAAAGTTTGTAGGGCAGCCACATGGTCTATACCCTATCCATTTATTAGACACTACAAGGTAGATTCCTTTGCCTCAGCTGACATGGCATTCGGCAGGCGTGTTTTGCAGCAGGTTCATGCTGTGAAGGCACAGACCTGAATAAGGACCCTCCCATAGGACTGCCAGCTTTGGTATGTCCCTTTCTTAGATTCTGTTCCTCAGGACTATGGAGAAGGGGTGTTGGTCTTACCTGATATGCTCCTTCTTGTGCTGAGAACAGAATCCAAACCCACCCCTTTGTGCCTTTTCTCTCAGTAATAATCATTGGAGGTGGAAGTTATTTCTTACAGGAGCTCACGTAGCCAATCAACCTTCCTTCACCAAATAACTGGGGCTACCAGCACAGGGGCAGGACTTATTTGATTGGCTTACTCTTAGATCTACTGACGGAGACATGCCTGTTCTTGGATTCTATTCTCAGCACAACGAGAAGGAGTGTATCAGGTAAGACTAACACCCCTTCTGAGTGGAACCTGTCCTGTTAAACTGCTGTATGGTCTTGGCCACCATGCTGCAGCTCAGTTTCAGGGTGTTGGCAATCTTCTTATAACCTAGGCCATCTTTATATAGAGCAACAATTCATTTTTTCAGATCCTCAGAGAATTCATTGTCATGAGGTGCCATGTTGAACTTTCAGTGACGAGTATAAGAGAGTGAGAGTGATAACACCAAATTTAGCATACCTGCTCTCCCTTCACACCTGAGACCTTGTACCACTAATGAGTCACATGGGGAGGGGAGGGAAAATGGCTTCTTGGGCTCCATTTGGACATTATCACTTAGGGTGTACTCACTTTTGTTGCCAGCAGTTTAGACATTAATGGCTGTGTATTGCATTATTTTGAGAGGACAGCACATTTACAGTGTTATACAAGCTATATTACTCATTACTTTACATTGTAGCCAAGTGTAATTTCTTTAGTGTGGTCACATGAAAAGATATACTTACATATTTATATATTTAAGGGGTGTACTCACTTTTGTGATATACTGTATTTTGTTCTTTCATATTTGAGGAGAGAAACAAAGATAGCCAAGTTATTATGGTTTGTTTGCTGTTGTTTTTTTCTGTGAAATAGCAAAAATTATACATACAGTGGCTTCCCATTTGCCACCAATTTCTGCAGGCTTATTTTGTGCATAATTGAATATCATAGTCATGGAATTGGAGTATATAGTGAATGTCCAAAAGGCAGCCTTTCTTAGTTGGGATTCTATGGAATACAAGGATTCTGCAATAGATCAATAAGAGTGCCATGAAGAGATCATGATACAAAAGAAAACACACTCTCTATATAATATTTTTAATGCAAGTGTTCTTCCCTGGTAGAAAAATTAAGAGAGGTTGCCAAAAAGCTTAATAATAATAATGTTTGCTGACAATCTCTATTTGCCAGATACCTCTTTTTTTTTTTTGCAACCATTGCATTTTGAGATGATCTTCATGGATTTCTGGAATTCCTTGCTAGTCTCAGTTCTATTTCTCTTATCATTGTTTTTATATGCCTTTAAGTTTGTTTCTGTCAGGAAGGATGGAAAAAGGAAGTGTTTTATTTAAATTGGAGCAAGTAGTTTACAGGAACCAATTACTATCTAGTACAGTACGTGCTGTGAAATAATAGTTCCACCTTGGCACAAATTGGAATAAAAAATTGATTAGCAGCAATAGCCAATCGCTACACAGTTGAGGTGGGAAATCTCTGTGATGGATTGGCTGGAGTGTCGTTCAAGTAACACAAATCACTTTGAGAGGTATTAAGAACAAGAAAGAGCTAAATATAGCGCTGGTACTATTTACTCTGATCATGCACTATATTCTCAGAGAAGAAAGAAGGTTGAATGGCAATGCCAGGGGCTCCAAAGTGGGACAGCCACAATGGGCAAGAGCAATTTCCCAAGAGCATTTTATCTAAGGTAAGGAAATAGCCTCTTCAATTAGTGAGACTGCGAATTTTTTTTAGCATCCAAGACAGATAGATTAATACTGTACAACTATGTTAATAGAATATAAGTTTCAGTAATTATGAATAGAAACTCTTCAAAGAAGGATGTTGCCTGCTTGTACCACTACAGTATTACTGTATGTAACTCAGGAATGTCAAACTCGATTTCATTGAGGGCCACATCAGGGTTGTATTTGACCTCTGGGGCCAGAGTGGGTGTGGCCAGGGTGGGCATGACCAGCTCAATGTCACTCGTGTCGGGGACACCTGTGATGGCCTGAGCACTCTGACAAAGAAAATGGGGTCCTGAGCTCTGTTTTTGGCTGTGACGGCCTCCTGCAACCCTCTGCCAGTGAAAATGGAGCTTGGGAGGGAACAATATAAGAGAACAATATAATCACTGAAGGAAGCTCATTACCAAATAGTTACAAATGTTTATGCACTTATGTAAATAGTTTGATATAGTCTCATATTATAGCTTCTGTTCACATATCATATTGAGCCATAATATGGTTTTTATGGTTTTGGAGTGAACTGAGCCATTGTGATTTCTAAACCATTGTTTAAAGTTTCATGGTCTATCTAAATACAGACGTTATAGCTTATTTATTAAACTATAATTTTAAAAGACACATGAAAACCAGCCAGTGAATGAGATTGATTGATT
>JAEANM010010595.1:0-15717 GCA_017656035.1 Myanophis thanlyinensis
AGCATTTCACTGCATATTGTACCATGTATGATTGTGCATGTGACAAATAAAATTTGAATTTGAATTTGAAATTTGAAATTTGAAATTGCTATTTTATATTTCTTTCATTTTAAATGTAACTAAATAAACTATTTTTGTAGTATGCTAGTATCTAGCATTCTTAGCTTTGCCAACTCTGTATTTCTAGATTTTTTATTCTTTCTGTTTCCATTTACTAAATATGTCACATTTAATTTTCAAATCTCCATTAAGATTTTTTGTGTACTCACACTTTCTTTCCTGTTCTATATTGTTCTCTTTACTAAAATATTTTGGAATTTTTCTTTGAGCATCTCCTTCACTATGAATTTCAAACCATAACTATTTCAGATTTTCCGCTAGCTTCTCCTGCAGTGGTATTCAATGTACCACTGGTATGAAATCAGAACAATCTTCTTTTTTGAAGTCCAGTATACATCTTTGATTATGCCCACTTTTTCCCTTTAAAAACAGGATTACAGTCAGCCCCCACCACACAACCTTCCAATGTTTCTGCTAAAGATTGGTATCAAATCAAAAGATATCTAACCTGCTTGTTCTTTCTTCTCTCTTGAAGGATTTGACAGCAAAATGCATTGGGAATTTCCTGTAAGGAACATGCTTGGTGGTATTTATCTCCCAATGGATATTGGGGTAATTATGTTGTCTGCCTTAAAGAGATCTATAATTCAACCACATCTTCTGAATTGGTTGGGTGACAAGATACATTATTTTTGCCCACATATCATATTGCCAAATTCATTCATTTGTTTACTGGGCAGGAGTGGATATTTTAACATAGCATATGGATTCTTGCTTTCTGTTGCTTTTTTCTGATTGGCAACACTCACTAGTTTATATGATGCGTAATCTGAGACTGGGGATTTTGTTTCCATCTGTCTGCCCCCTCTCCATAACCTATCACTTTGAAGTCCTCCTAATCAAGATTATAACAGAGGCAACATTCCAACTGAGAGGTAATGATTTATAGACCTTCTACATTACACCATAAAAATGTCTAGTTCTTTTTTTAGTCCTGTCTTTCAGCAAAAGGTTCTATTCAATCAATATCTTACAACTACAGTACATTATCTTGGAACATTCCAGATTGACTGAACATCAACTTTCTCAAACACTATGACACATTTCCATAATATTCACATTTTTTTGTGTATTCAGCTTACTTCCTCCCTCTGTAGCAGAAATTATTACAATTATAATTCATATAAAAATGTAGAGCAAATGAATTCCTCCTCCACTCTTATATAATATGTAGGAAAGCACAAAAGACTTATTTTTGTGTGGGTGAGTGAGGTTCCAGCAAGAGCATTTGATCACAACACCTCCAATCGTTTGCATTTGTCACTTTAAAAGTATTTTTTTAATGCTGAACAGATAAAGTAGTGGGTTGAAGTTCTCCTCTGCTGCTTTGGGCTCCACACATTAAGATTCTTATCAGAGTCTAATTTTGAGTAAGGGTGCTAAGGATACTTGAGAAATATAATATTTGTGAATTCTTATGGGAATTAAGCTTCTCTGTACATATAATTAGGCTTTAGAAGTCACATTTCTCAGTTTTGTGACACGCTTCTAAAAGTTTTATTACTCTATTATGATATAAAATATTAAATGGAAATATAAATTACATTTAGGTATACATATGGGGATATACTGTCATCATCATTTTAGCCATTGTTTATTTGCCTCATCCGCTTGTTTCCCACCATCATGGTCCTGAGTTTTATTTTGCCAATTGGGCCCACATACTGTATAATATATATTCTACATACATAAATGGGCATACCTATATATCTATAGATTCACACATGAATATATGTGTTTGCATATGTAGATTTTGTATGAATATGGTGAATATGTGTGGTTGTGTTTATCTAACCTTGTCTCTATAGTAATCTGTTGACCAATGGATTGAAATTTTAAGACCAAATATCTATCTTCTGTCTTGGATATCCTGTATACCCGAGTAATATATTATGGCATTTATCCAATTTGGGCATAGAGAGTTACTATTTTCTGGAATAAAGAGCTGAGTTTTTCTTTAAGTGGTAAGTAGGTGGTGGAATTGCTGGTTATTGTTAGGAGTGTCATGGATTTTATTAGGTACTGTTTAGGTTAAGTTGCTTCATTATTATAGCTTATTCTAAGAATCTGCAGTCTGTGTCTTCCTTTTAACTTTTCTTCAGTTAACTGAAGTTCAGTTTGCAGGCATCATGAATGCATGCTCTATGTGTATTCATTTATATGTAAACCTACCAGTTTGTTTATTAAAATATAAATTTTACAAATTTAACTTACGTAAATATAATGTTTGAATGTGAAACCCTAGTTAGACATATTAAAGGAGTGAATAGTAACCTATTGTACTCTGGGTTAAAATCTCATTTAAATCACTCGAGTAGAAAATAACAATTTTGTACTTATTTTTAGGTGAGGTTGTCCCTTATATATTTGGCTTAAAGGGTGGTGGTAGGTGCTTATTTTTCATTCCAGAATGATTTTCTTTGAAAAAAAAAAGCAAGAAATGATTTCCATCATGAAATGCTTCCTATTCTGGAAACAGGAAGCTTCGCAAACCTCATAAGGAAGCCTGCTCTTTGTGATTTCTAGATCTGTCTATTGGCAATAAATGTCAGATAAACATCCTGAGGGTTGTATCAGGCTAACAAAAATGTGGCTCCCTCCTATGTTCTTTCTATATTTGTTATAGCTTGAATTTATCTTCTTGTTTCAGTGACTGCTTATTTTTTTTTCAAATTCTTAAACCCAATTTTCTTCTGTGCAAAATGCATTATTTATAGAATAATTTGTGAAAATATAGAGACACACAAACAGAAATATATATTATACAACTTTGGTCCAGATTGTGGAAGAATTGTATAATTTTCAAGAATTAACAAAACAATTCCTGACAGTTTAAAAATGTAATCAATTTTTAATTTATAATTTAAAGAAGAATGCTGACAGGAGAATCATGTTGTTTCCTTCTAGATGAATTTGTTGGTTTTAGGCAAGAACTTGTTGAATACTTTTTTTCATAGATGTACCATGAAAATGATTGAAACTATTCATTCTGGTTCTCTTAACTTTTGTCCAAAGGTGTTGAGAATTACAGCAATAACAAGCTCAGTAATATGCATTAAATGGGATAATGCAGCAGGAAATAAATCCAGAGGATTTACTGTAAGTGTCACATCTCACTGGCTGTTTAGCATCTGCCTAGTTAATGAAAGTGCAGACACTTCTACCCTACTAAGAAAATGTTAAAAGTCTAATAATAATCATTCCTTGTCAACAACAGCATACAATTTAGACATACAGTGTTCCAGTTTGTGTTAAAGGCTATGAAGCCACAAATGTAGGAAGAAAAAATATATAGAAACGATAGGCAGCGGACAAAAGCTATGCTGGCTAACTTGGCAATTTGACAAGTTTATGTCCAGAAGTATATTTCTAAATATGGTCTCTCTTGAGTTGTATTTTGCCCACTTTTCCTGACATTTGTAGAGTGGGAAGAGAATGGTAAGCTGCCAAATGCCTTTATTTTGGTGGTTCAGTTTGGCTTAGTTTATTCTAATCATGAAAATAAATTCAAAATTAAAACATAAATCCCAGGATTAAGTTGTAGAAATGAACAATAATATTCAAAACTGTGAAGTCTATATATGGCTAATTAAAAATAGAATAAAACTAACAATAAGTAATCAGCTTATTTGGGCAAAGTGATACATAAAAGCAGTGGTCGAATTCAAAAATTTTTTACTGCCAGTTCTGTGGGTGTGGCTTGGTGGGCACGGCAAAGAGTGTCATGTGACTGTGGGCAGTTTGTAAGCAGGGCAATAAAGATTAGGCTAGAAACAACACCAGAATGTTTTTTTCCTGCTTTCCTTACAGGATTAACCTTGTAAAGTGGAAAAAAACAAAAGGAGATTTCTTCTAACAACTGGTTCTCCGAACTGCTTAGAAAATTTGCTAGAACCTGCTGAATTTCACATCTGCCTAAAAGCTACTTTACTGATACGCCATGGCAGATACTATACACAACAAAATTGGATATAGCTAAGGTAGAATCATATTAATTTTAGATAACAGCTGAAGATAAAATGAATCTTGAGATAACAGGATATTTGTCTAAGTACTGAGATGACATGTGAAACAACATAATAAGTGAGTACAATACAACATATCTCAATGTCTTGATTGCTCCTGTGCCACAGTTTATAGTGGTAGTATTGGGATTACACCTTTTCAGCATATCATCTGCTACTAAATTACCTAAAAGCAAGGATCTTCAGATTCAGTTGCATACATTAGTCATGAGTTTGAGCAATCTAGCTCTGAAATACCAATTTGGAAGAGGAGGCAGCAAGCACCTTTTCATTTGCAGAGGATTACAAGTCTGCACACTTTGGTCACACCCTGCTTCATAACTGAGGGGCTAGAGATCCCAGCTCCTTAAATCAGACTCAGCAAATTTTTGACATCGACTTCCTTGATAAAATAAATAAAAGGTTATTTTACTATGTGCGCTGATGTACTATAAATATTCAAAGCTCTGCTAATAAAAAGTTGCTGAAGAGTGTGTAGTCCATCATCTAAAGCTTGGGCTACATAATGCTATGCAACTCCCTCCCCCAATTGTTCTGTAGCTGTGGCAGAAAGCCAGTGCAGTTGCTTTAATGCAGACTATGTTGTCTTTCCTTCTCTCTGAGGCATTCTGAGCAGAATGGAGGTCACTGACACAGTAACTTGCAAATCGCATTGCAGAGGGAGTCAGAGAGGGAGGTAGATGTTGCATTCATTTTCTGATCTTTGTTTTCTTATAAACACTCTTAATTGGTTTTAAATTTATACAGCAGAGGCAAAAAAAATGAAAATGGTGTGGTAATTAATATATTACTAAACATTTTTAATAAGATTCCTTTGGTACGAGGATGTTTATCTTTATTTGAATATTGTGGGTAATTAGAGCAACAGTGTAAGTGTATCTTAATTTTTCCCATGAGTTTGTCTCATCAACCTGTCATTTATTCTTGCATCTTCTGTAGATGAAAAAGTGTTGGGGGAAAACATCTCTTTAAATATACAAACATTACTTTTTCAAATTATTTCTTCCTTTGGGGTTTATAGTCTATGTGTTTGCTTGCTTGTTTGTTTAATATATTTATATTCTGCCTTTCTTTCAGGAACTATTTTTTGCTGTGGAGTCTTTTCATAACAGAAAACACAGTTTCTTCAGGTTTCTTATTGCCTCAACTGAAGGGACAATATTTGGAGATTCAGTTTATAAATATTTTTGTTCTGTGATAGTGTATTTCCTTTTCACTATTGTTTGATTTAATTTGTATGTGCTAAAATGGATTCCACCATTTTGATGCCCTATAAAGTAAATATTTCCACAGCAGCTAGATACTCAGATGAGATATGACTGATTCAGTGCATTGTGCACCAATCTTACATTCTTGTATATTTATTCAATTTCTTCATTTCTTACCTGATGAATTAATTCCAGGCAATTTCCAGTGGCTTACATAGATGATAAAACCAAATAAAACGTCCATAGTAACATCCATAAAACTAGTAAAACAACTTCACCCAAACATAAAAGTATACACAATTAAAACAGAGAATAAAAATGGTCTAATAAAATCAGAGAAAGATTCTTTGGAACAACTCTATTTTTCAAAAAAATTGGAAATCTTCTGTATTCTGAAGACTTCTTCCAATCATATCAACCATAAAAAATGTATTTGGTCATAGGCCAACATAAAATAGAAACAAGATAAATTACATCTATTTCCAGGTTCAATCCATATACTTCAGATACCTGATAAAGACAGTAATAATTTATTTGTGTTAAAGGTGTAATTAAGGATATATTGTATGAACTAATACCTGCTTAAAAACAGGTATTTTAAGGCTAAAGCCTTCTGTCCTCAGAAATATCAAGGTTCAATCTGTTCTGAGGATCTGTATTTTGTTTACATTTGACATACCCTATGCTTAAAAGTATACAAAGTTTCATGTGTTAATTTTGGGGGGAGGATTTTTTCAGAGTATAAGACATACCTAGATTTAGAAGAGGAAAACAAAAAAGATTTTGGCCTCCCACGGCTTGTTTTCCCCTCCCCGGCCCACAGAGGTACTTTGCATGTCTCCAGAACCTTCTACATGGACCATTTTCACAAAATGGCCTCCCGCCCCCCTTGCACATCTTGTATTCCCTCTTCCCAACCCCCAGAAACATTTTGCAGGCCTCCAGAACCCCCTGTGCAGCCTGTTTTAGCCAAAAAGTAGTTCTTTTTTTGGCAAAAAATTGACATGTTTTTGGTCTCCTGACCTCCACATGTCTTGTATTCCATCTCCCCAACCCCCAGAAGCACTTTGCAGACTTCCAGAACCTCCCACATGGCCCGTTTTAAAGGAAAAATGGTCAGGTTTTTTTTGGCAAAAATGGACGTGTTTTTGCCCCCCCAAACCCTCACACATCTTGTATTCCCTCTACCCAGCACCAAGCAGCATTTTGCAGGCCTCTAGACCCCCCCGCATGGTCCATTTTCACAAAAAATGGCCTGGTGAAGGTTCTGGAGGCCTGAAAAATGCTTCTGGGGGCTGGGGAGAGGGAATACAAGATGTGTGGGGGATTTGGGAGGCTAAAAATGTGCCAGTTTTAGGTGAAAACTGGATGCACGGGACAAGCTCGGGAGGCCCAAAATGGCTGTATTTGGTCTGTAAGATGCACCACAATTTTCATTTAGGGGAAAAAAGTACATCTTATACACCAAAAAATACGGTATATAATGGAAACAGATTAGGATTCTAATATCTTAAAAAAGCTGTTAGGTGTTTCCTCTCTCTCCCAGTTTCTAGTTTGAAATATTGTGTCAAAGAAAATAAAGCTTTACAGAAGAGGCCACATATGGCCTCTTTATTAAATGGACTATTGCTTTTCAGTTGTGTACTAATGAGCATCCAACTGTGAGTTTAACTGTGCCTTTTTCCCCCTTTCTTTTATGAAGAACTGGACATTTTTATCCCTTAAATTAGTGACTATCAGGATCGTCGTGCTCCTTTTAAATCTTTATACATAGCTTGGTACGGGATATTTAAAGAAAAAGCAAGATATTATCTTGCAACTGAAGGTATTTCCAGTCAATTCTTACTGGCTGAACCAGAGGGAGGTTCTCAGTTGACTAATATGATGACATTACAATATAGAGACCAGAAGAGAACCAGATTAAGTTATTTTTTGCAATTTGCCTCTGAATATCTTACAATATGCCTCATAACTGTTCATTAATTCAAATCAATCCATTTATGGTTCAGTTCAAAGTTTATAGTCAAACACATAAGGTAAAATCAATACAAATAAAACAACATTCCATGCTTCATAATTCTAAGACTAAACAGTGCTAACAAAAGACAGTACAGTAGTTATCATTAGAGTATCTATTTTATTTTCATTTAGATACTTTGGTCATAGTACAATTGAATTTCTTTCAATTTATAATTGCATTCATAGTTTAATTATATTTGTTAGCAGATAAATAGTCAGATATGTGTCCTAAAACTAATAATTGCTGTAAAAGTTAATGATTGCTATTGGTTGCATGTTTAATTATTTCTTCGTAAGTGAAATAATCAAATAAATAATGGGCAGTTTATGCACAAAGTCCATTTATTTCATATATGATTTGAGCATCTTCCAATTTTTGCCATTGACATTCATTATATTTGAAATGGTATCTTTTAATGAGTTGTACATATTGTTAAGAATAAATACAAAATAGTAAAATTTTATTCTATTTTTTTAATATTATTGAATTTATTACTATAATGCTATTTTTCAAAACCTTCCAGAATGTTGAATTGTGAATACAATTGGAAGTTTAGTGAGCCAGTTTTATTTTGATTTCACTAAGAATGCGTTTCACATATGACTTACATTTTTTCATAGATGAAGGAATTATTATTTTCTGACATAGTATTTACTTACTAAGATTTATAATTTTTGGTAAGCCTTGTGAGGTCCATACAAGAAGCACAACCAAATAAACTACATAATTCCACTTTATTTTAAAGTCATGTTAAGAGAATTTTCAAATCTGAAAGTATGTTTCCTCCACTCCCCAACATCTTTACAGCCCAAGAAACTAGAGAGAGTCCCTTCTGAGTCGTTTTTGTCACAGCCACATTTCTTCTATTGACTAAACCTTATTCAACTTTTCCTCTCGCTGCAACACTTTCCCCTATTTCACATGGTCAGTCTTACATACAATTACTAAATTTTGATATTTGAAAAAAAGTATTAGCTAATTAAAGGTTATCCATTCTAAAAGTGACTAGTGAAAATTGCAAGCTCACTAAAGCGTTTTGTGTAGACACAGAATTATACTGAATTCTATTAAGTCTAGTAAGTGAATTCTGCAGTGTCACATTTTAATCCATGTCTGATCTTGGTTTGCCAGATTCTACATAAAATATATATTTAAGCAGTGTTTTTTTTTTGTTTCTATACTTCTATATAGTGGAAGCCAATTACATATAATATTTCCCTTATAATTATTTAGAATGGAGTTTAAGCTGGACTGGTGAAGACTTCTTTGAACCTTTAGGTTCAAATCCCTTGCCTACCCACAATTTTCTCTTTTTAGATTTGTAGCATATACCAGTTGCCTGACATTATGCCATTGCTATGCATATAAGGACTAGGCTTTTCTAATATTGTACACTTAAAGTATGTTTTCAATTCTTTTTTCACTTATGCCATCTCTGACATTAACATAAATATTTTAAATATTTCTATTTCTATTACACCTGAACAAGGCCTACAAGAGTGAATAGAGAATCACACCAAACCTATGGCCATCCTGTGTGATATTTCTGTAGAAAAAAACGAAACCAAACCGGAAATGACAAAAGTATTTATCAATCAGAATTTTGATACTTAGTTTTGAAAGTACTGAATGGAATTTTTGAATTTCTAAAACTTTCAATTGACAATTGATTGTACAGAAGAATATTTCACTGTCTCTGGTGCTCTTGCATCATGTAGTTCTGTCTGGCCTGGTATAAATGTTTCCCCTGACAGCTCTTTAAGATGCTCAGCTGGTTTTGAAATAGCACTTTGCTTAAGCAGATTTCACGCAGATGTCTTTCTCTGTAGGGATGCTTCTGTTTAGGAAACTCCACATGTTAGAGATTTACATAGAACTCTTTGTTCCCCAGTTAACCATGGATGAAAATGTTGTAAACATGATCTTTGAAGATAAACAGCTTTTACTAAAAAAATCTGCTCTTTTCACATCTACAGAGCTGTCCACACTTTTTGTGCTATCCTATTAAAAGATAAGCCTAAGGGTTATCAAGAAATAGTGGTCTTCTTTTCAACTTTTTCAGGGAGAACAGTGCTTCAATTATTCCAAGTTTCATTGTTGTTTCTTATCCCATAATAAATCTCTTCATCTTACATTCCAAGGTTTGATTTCAGCTGCAATCCTTTTCTGTACCTGCTATTTTCAATGACAAGAAACTTCTCTTTGGCTCCAATATTTTTTTAATTGCCACCATTGTGAATAGCGGGCATGTGAACGAAGGGGAGTAGTTGTGATTATAAATAAAGGTACGACATCCTATTAAAGCCCCTTCCTCTACATATGATTCTAAATCAGGCCTAGCTGTCTTTCTTATGAACAGCCATTTCATCTATAGAATATGTATGCCTTTTTTATAGGAAGAAAGATTATAAGAGATTTAGATTTTTCACTTATTTTCAGAGCAGTGATGCTGATTTTAAACAGTCTTGTGAATGTGAAGGTTCCTGTACACTCCATATTTAACAGAACAATTGGATTCACATATAACTTTAAAGCAGTGCTTTAGTTTGTTGATGAGGTTATGAACTATTAACAGTTGACCTTTATAAACCACAATGGATGGACAAATTCACTAGTTAATCTGACTGATAATACCAAAAGATTGATGCATTACTACTTTAATCCTGTTCTTGTAGCCTATTGTTTAGGTAACCATGGTTCCTGTCTTTCTTTCCTATTGAATCTTAAGTAGTGCTATGCTTATATGATTGCCGAATTGATTTTGTAGTTATGGTCTGATTTATACTCTGTTTACATCTGTGTGAAGAGTAACACCAAAATAAACATATTCACACTGAGAAAGTGCAAAAGATAAATTGGTGCAATTACTTGTACTATTTGTTGGAAACAAATGGCATTAAACGGATGACTGAAGCAAAAGGCTTTTTAGATATTTCAGTGCTATCAGTACTATCTCCATGTCTAGGACACTGAAACATTATTAGGAAATGGATAAAGATTTTCTCTTTTTCATGTTAAGGGATAGAGACAGAATGCTGTGTATTTCATTTATAATATTAGGAATTTCAGAAGAATATATAGTCGCATAGAAGGCAATCTAGTGCTTTCGAGATATGTTGGATTTCACAATGGGCATCATATAATCTTATACTAACTCTGTATCACTCACAGACCTCTATAAACCAAGGATCATAGAAAAACTATCATAAAATGGTATATAATAAAAAGTATTTGCTGTGGTTAGAGATTATGGGACTTGATCCAACCTAATTCTAAGGCATCAGATAGGGGGAAAGCATCAGGGTGGATAAAAATCAATGATTTTAAAAAAATGGGATTTTTTAAATTTAAATTGGATTTTTTAAAATCCAATTTATTTTAATAAAATGTTTTTGGAGTAAATATCTAAAGATAGTTTTCTATTTAAGATACATTAATAATTTAGTTTGTTCAGCATGAAATGGAGCTTAGTTATGTAGCATGAGGCTGTATATTCTGCAATATTGGGACTGTCAGTGACTCAACAATGGGTAAGAGGAGGAGCCACTGCAGACAGAGATGACAGTTGCTCTTCAACTTGATTTAAATCAAATCCACCCTGGAAAGTGTATTATAATACTATGGTCAATTTTGGGGGAACAGTTCCAGTTTTATAAAAGTCTAAATTGTAATTCTGTTATTTGTTAGTCTTACATTAATTTTTGTTAATTGGAATTTTAAAAACTTTTAACTGTATTTTTAATCGATTAGCCATAATTTAATTATTTTAATTGATTTTTAATTATTATTCTATGTGTTTTAATGGCTGTACACCGCCCCGAGTCCTTCGGGAGAGGGGTCGGTATATAAATTAAATTAATAAATAATAAATAAATAATAAATACATTTATTTCTGTTCAGCATCTTAACATGCTCCAGAGGTTCTGTTATCATATTTTGTTTCTAGTTCAGTGACAAGAAATTCTAACCCTTATAAATTAATGGGAAAATCTATGCTTACTCATTAGATAACAACCTGATTATATCGTTATCTTTGTAACATATTGATCTTTAAAATGAACACTAAAACTTGGAAAGCTTTTCAGCAGAATTACAGTCACACAGCTTGTCAAGTGATTGATTGCATAAAAGCTTGTCAGATGATTGCATGATACAATCTTCTAGTTTGCACTGGCGCTTCAACATAAGTATGTCAAAAGATTTGTGAGCAATGTTACATTTCTCTACTTCCCTGTCTCCTGTTTTATAGAATTCATAGATATTCTCAATTTATAATTATTTTAGAAGGATTTGTTTCTGAGGAGACAAATGTGAGATTATCCAAGAGAGATTTTTCCTGTAGGATGTTCCATTGACATGCTTTGGCTTGGCTGGAAGTTTTATCCTGAGAGATAAAAGTGCTTACTTTTCTTTTTTAAAAAGATAATGCTACAATTTAATGTACATGTGTGACCTTTGTGGAATGTGCCATGTATGCAAAACAAACAAACAAGCAAAGCAAAAACCTAAGTGTATTTCAGCATGCTCTAAATCCCTATTTTTCAAACTTGAAAATTTTAAGATGTTTGGAGTCGCTGGCTGGGGAATTTTGGGAGCTATCCTACAGATCTTAAAATTACCAACTTTGAAAACCACTGCTCTAAATCTGTCTGATGTATATCCAACTTAAAGGGGAGCTCTTAAATATGTTTAACACTAATTATATTTTAAAAAATCCAAATAGAATGAAGGTTAGTGAGTTTTGATATTGATATGAAGTTATCCTTAGTAAAATAACTGCATAAAATTTGCTGCAAAGTTGGTTGTCACTGTCACAGACTTCTATCAGACCCTGCCTGCATTGGCCAGCATTCTAAGTCACAAGCATGTTTTAAAAACCAAATTAGCTTGGTTCATACAACATGCTTAGTTGAGAGTGGACACATTGCTTTAGTATAATATTGTTATACGAAGACCACACAGAATTGCCTTTGCAATGATTCTGTCTTTGAAATCATCTGGAAATTTCTTTGCAGGATTTCAAAAATAAACTTTCAAATCCAGTGCAGGTGCAGATAAATATTTCTGCCAGTTTTCCTAATCCAACTGCTTCCCCTTTTCTGTTTCTTCCCCACCCTCACCACTATCAACATATGCACATTCTTAAACTAATCTTCTGTTTGCTTGTCTAAGTCTGGGCTTTATGTTAGTTTGGCTTTTATTGTACTCAGTAAATACACTATTTACACTACTATTTTTGCACTGAGGTTTACAAATTTCACCAGTGTCAGTTTTTGCTATTCAGATGATAGGAAGATGTTAACTTGTTTTGTGCAGTTGATCCTTTATGAAAGGGATCATTTGAATAAGTAATTATCCCATAGTAGCTTAAATTAAACATTCAAAGGGAACCTTGATAAAGCATGTTAGTGTGAGCCGAGCACTTCTCTAAAACAGTGAGGTAGTTGTCAGGTGTGGTTCTGCTGCTTAAAGGGTTTTTCCATTGGAAGTTAAGATCATTTTTGACTTATGATAGCAATTAGAACTGATCTAATCTAAGTGATGTGGTCATAAAATGTAAAGTCAGGTGATTACATTGCTTAGTAATGGGAATCACAGCAGTACCAGTTGACATAATAATCTTAGGACCTCGTAGTTTAGGGAGCAGGTTGGATACCACAGAGCATGGGGGTGTATGCTGTAGGCAGACACTATGGAGTATAGCCAGGTTGGCAGAGGCCATGGATGAGATCTTCTAAGTTTGGGCCAGTGGGGTCCATAGTGTATTAGTGGGAGCTGTGAGGCCCAGGAGCACTAAGATGCATTTGAAAGAGCGCTGGATTTTGTATTCCACTAGATTCCTCAGAAGAAAAAACAGCAGGAGCAACTTTCAACCTTCCCTGCTGGCTTCCCTATGAACCGTGCATAGGGGAAGCTGGCAAATTATTATCATGTGATCACAGCTTTCTGTGATGTTGTAATTAAGAATCTGGCACTGGGGTACCCTCATTGCTACCAGATGATCATAGGGATGCTGTGACTCCTGAAACTTTGTGGACCAGTCATAAGTTCTTCTCATTCAGATCTATTGTAATTTTGAACAGTTGCTGAATGAACGGTTGTTACTCAAGGACTTTATGCCAATAATAGAATGTTGCTGATCATTCATTATATTAAAAAATATAACTGTACAGTCAAAAGAATGACTGCAACTAGCTAGGTAGTTTTGATGCCATTTTTCAAAAGTGAATGATTTAATCACTGCTGTTGAATTTATGTGCATAAGAATTGATCAAGAGTATTGCTTATAAAATACAAAGGTGATGAAAAACTATTAAGTCATACACAAGGCTGTAAACTTATCATGCTGTTGATATGTTAATATATTTAAACATTTCAAATGTTCTCTTAAATTACAAATGGTAAGTCCCAAATAGCTGGACTAATAACCTCATGGAAGACCTTACTAGATGACATGCCAAAAATTATAATAAGGAGTGTACTTTCCAGAATAGTGATCTATTATTCTGGGATTCCCCTAAACATGGCTTGAATTCAATGAACATTTTCCTATTTGTGTGTTCCACATTTCTCATAGAAGAAAGCCATATAGTATGACTAAACCAAGAATTGAAACCATGTTTTGTTCTTCCTTTCTGTTTTGAAATATGGCTTAATGTAGTCATCTTCAAGCAAGGTGTTTCTAAATCCATAGTAATGGCAATGCTAATTGCAGAATTCTGATTTGGAGAAATTAGAAGACACTTCAAATTTGGAGAAACTTCTGGTCATTGAAGACTGGCTTAGTATGGTTGGGAGAGGGGAATTGTTTTTAACTTTCTGGCTTATTCAGTCTAGGCATTAACAATCCAAGAAATATTGCTCTGATGTCATGTTTATGTATATATATAAGCTTAATTTTTATAGGAGAGGGGATCCAGCAAATCTGTGGTAGATTTAATTGATTGTTTCTTATCTAAATCGCTTTTATGGTGGACTAAAAACCAATGTTTTTGCTGATGTGGTTTATTGGATTAAAAACATTTTCTGCTAAAAGGATTATACTAATCTTTTAATTTAATACTTCCTTGTTATCAAAACTACAAACTGGTACTTTGTATACTATGGTTTAGGCAGAGCAGAATTCATATGGTGATGATTATGTTATATAGTATACAAATATATCATATTTGTTCTAGCAGCAGAGAAATTTGTTAATTTAGTAAAATTTCTAATGTTTTAAAATGTATCTCTGTTTTTAATCTTTTATACCCCAACTCTTCTCACTGGATATTTCTAAATAATTAAATCAAATTTAATTTTTGCCTTGGCACTACATCTTTGAACTACAGATAGATACGACTGGGTACTTAATGACAATTTGAAGTTACGTCTGACCCTCCAAAAACTACATACAATCCTGTTTAAAACTTTCTGCAGTGCAGACCCCCTTCAGTCATCCACTCTTACAACCAACTACAAGGATGCTGTGGGTCTCCCACCCCTACATCCCATCCTACTGGGACTGTACAGCTCTTGAACCTACTCCCTATGTCTCTTGGAAGCAATCTCCATTCTCCATTGTGGGAGGAAGCATAGTCTCCAAATTGACTGGGATTCATCACCAGCGATCACGTGATGAGTCGATGTAAATATAAAAGTATCGCCATTTCCTGGATTACCCCAGTGTTTTCATCCACTCAGCTTGCTGATCACTGTTTGCCAGAGTCACCAGTCAATTTGAGTTTATTATCAATCCAGATTACAAGGTATTTTCCTTCAGAGACAACAAAGTAAGCATTTCAAACATCGTAGAGGCGGAGTTTTTCCTTGGCTGTGGGAGTGGCTTCTTAGCCCTCCCCCCCCGGGGGAGCAGCCTTTTTCAGTCGGCAGCCTATTCACTTCTGTGAGGGCTAGACATTTGAGATTAATTTCGGCAGCCAGCACACAGCATTTCAGTTCAAATTGCTTTTGTTCCTTTCCAAAATGCTGTTTTTTTGTTTGATTCATTGATTTCCCGCCTTCTTGCGTAGCTGCTGCCGCCGGCTTATCGGAGGCTGCGGTTCTCATCACAGCCAGTGCCGATCAGCGGAGTGTCAATTTTCCTTCTCCTTTCTGTTGGTCGTCGTGGAGGAAGTTCTTTTTTCTTCCTTCTGTTTTTTTTTCTTAGCTGCATCATTGCCTTCTATACAATAGAGAAGAAGCTAACGGTCGCCATTTTTTTGCCTTCCACTTCGGAAAGGGCGCAAAGCTGTCCCTCTAGCTGATTGATTACTTTCGCCTTTTACAAGTTTCCTTTACTTTGCCTGGCTGCTGCCTGCTCCCTTTTCAAGACAACCTTTCTTCTACTTTCCCTGGTGTGTGT